>PVJC01001372.1:0-95315 GCA_004026665.1 Murina feae
GTCTTGGTGTGGTCCTCCTTCGGTTCCTTTTGCTTGGAGTTCTCTGCGCTTCCTGGATTTGGAAGTCTATTTCTTTCACCAGGTGGGGGAAGTTTTCTGTCATTATTTCTTCAAATAGGTTTTCAATATCTTGCTCTTTCTCTTTTTCTGGCACCCCTATAATTCTGATGTTTGTGCGCTTGAAGTTGTCCCAGAGACTCCTTACACTATCTTCATACTTTTTGATCCTTTTTCTTTTTTCTTCTTTTCTTTTTTCTTTTTTCTTGTCCCGCTGGGTGAGTTTTGCTTCTTCATATTTCATATCTTTGACTTGCTTCTTGCGATCCTCTTGTCTGCTGTTGGATGTCTGTATAATATTCTTCATTTCAGTCAGTGTATGATTCATTTCTAGTTGGTCCATTATCATATCCTCGAGGGTCTCATCAAATTTATCGGCAGTCTTTAGCATTTTCTTGAAAAACCTAATAACCGTGGTTTTGAACTCTATATCCTGTCATTTTCTTTCCTCCATTTCTGTCATTTGTGACCTGTTTCGTCTCCGCATTTTGGCTGCTTTCCTTTCTGATTTAGGCGATCACTGTGAGGGATTAACCTCTAAGCCACTTGGTTATGAGAGTCAGCTGTGTCTACAGTGGGAGAATTTCTGTGCTGGAGACACCCTTATGGGGCAAGAGTTGTTTCAGTGGAGCTTTAATGCTCACTGCATCTGCCCCGAGTGTGTTCCTTGTGGATCTGTTTTGTTTAGGTTAGTCCCACTCTGGCCACTGGGTTGGGGCTGGCTCCTGTATCTTTAAGGAGGCGTTGATTAAGCCTGTGCCTTAGGCTACTCAGTCTTTTATTTGCAAAAGCCTCTGAAGCAGCTTGGGAGGGGCGGGGCCTCGGGGAGTTTGCAGGGCAGGGCGGAGCAAATAGCTATGGCGCTTTTCAGTGCTGCGCTGAGAGACACCAGGTCTCTGTGTCCCACGGTAATTGCTGCAAGCAACGCTGAGAGAAACCCGCTTTGAATTTCCTCCTGGTGCTAGTCAGTCCCCCTTCTCTGGGTGTCTGGGTCCTTAGAAACTCGCTTGGAACTGGAGTTCAGAGCCGCTGGGGACTTGTGGCTCTCTCCGTTTTGGAAAAGAACCGCGACCTCCGGCACCAGCCTTTCCCCAAGCCCTGTGTGCGCGCCTCCGTACCTCTGTACTTTGCTTCCGCTGCTCCTCTGAGTCTCAGACTCTTCTCTAGTTGTAGGATTTTCACTCAGCCAGCCTTCCTGTGGGTGCGAGTGGTGTCCGTGTGTTCTTTTCGAGGTTTTTCTGAAATAGTTGTTCACGGCTGCATTTACGGTGTCTACCCTATGCCACCATCTTGTTTCCTCCTCAAAACCCAACTTTTATACATAATAGTTAAATGTTCTCAGATTAGACTCAAAATAACTTCCCACATAGCACACATTTATAATGAAAAAAAGTCAAGAACAGAATTAATAGTAAGTATAACAAAAACCTCAGCAAAGATAAGTCCTATTTTATTTTTTCTGGAAAGCTGCTTATGGTAAAAAGAGGTTAAATTAAATTAGACAGTGAGGAGGTGGGTGGTTGAAGCTTTGGTAGAGGCTCTGACGTTGATTTTGGGGTGCTTCCAAGGGCTTTACTGTCTTTGGCTCTTGATTAGCTCTAATGTACTTCAAAACTCATTGCTCTGCCTTTTACCTGGTGCAGGTGTAAATCCTTGGCACTGATCTCATACTTACCAGCCATCACTAGAATTATTTTTGGCTCAAAAATGACACAGAGCAGGGAGGAGAAAGTAGAGGGGAGGGAGAAAGAAATATTTCCCTGAGTTGGTGCACAAAGAATCAGAAATAAAGAAGTGAGACAGACCTAGGAGATATGTATGTGTTGTGAAAGTATGTTTATGGTGGAAAGTGAGTCCTCTAATGGATATAGAGGCATAACATTATTTTCTGTGAAGGGGAAAAAAAGGAAGAAGTAAAAAAGGGAAACCAAGTCAGGTGGGAGAGTAAGTGCCTTAAAATATTTTAGAAACAGAGTGCAGTGGCCTTGTGGCAGATCAGGGATCTGCCTTTCTGAAAGGTACGGCAATTAGGACATGGAACACGTCCTGATTGACGTGTTCCATTAACATTGTGCCACCTTTAGTGATAAACTCCTGTATATACTCAAGTATCAGAAGTGAATGTCATATAATTAGAAACCCTCTGATTCAGTGGTACCCTCAGAAGCAGAGTAAAAGGGAGTGGATCTTCCGTATCAAACCTCCTGAACTTGGTATCTAGAGGCTTCTTACAAACCCCTGTGCACTCACCCAAGCACAGGGCATGTGTGGGGAGGAGAGGCAGGGATCTACAGCAGCTGTCCAGACTCCATTTTATTAGCAGAATTTCCTAAACCTCTGATATGAAAGTATATCTTCACCCTGGCTTCTGTTCCCCTGAAGAGTTGAGTGCTGAGAGATGGGGACAGAGAGAGAAGCGTGAAGAATTGACCATGAATGGCAAAGTAATGAGCCTTGAGAAACCCAGTTGTTTCTAAAGTTATCTTTAGCAAGGCACACAGGGATTGATGGATATATAACTATAAATGGATTAATTGGAGTGCCAAGGTGGAGTAAAAGAAAGGGAATGGGCCAATTAAGTCTACATTGTGGGGGTAGATTTCTATTGTAAGTGATTATTAGAGAATTACAAGGTGGGGGTACTCTTAAGACATATTTGAAGCAGGAAAGAACTAAGTAAGTTTGTTGAAAGGCAATGAGGATATTGGAGCAGAACAATATGGGGGAAAACTCTCCAAATATATGCATTTTTAACTGGTTCTTGCTTTCACTAGGGTAGATATACTAGAGGTTTTAAACCCTGAATGCAAATGGAATCTCTTAAGAAAGCATTAAAAAAATCATGTTCAGGCCCCACTCCAGAGAAATTGAGAGTCTCTAGTCTGGAGCCCTGGAGTCATGTTTTCACATGTAGCCAGGGTTGGATCCACAGTGTTTAATATAAGTTGGATTCCACAGTAGTGTAGATGAGGGGTTGGAGGATGTGGACATTTATGACAGTAAATAAACAGCCATGAGAGGTCAGGGATTGTGGAATAGAAAAGCACTGTAAGGAAAAAGACATTTCTGAAAAGATATTCCTTCAGAGCAAAAGCTGCTTTAGTTAATATCACTACCAACTAAATGATCCCCTCAGCATGGCTGGTTCTGACAGAAATTGGTGTCTAACTCTTGAATTAGTCACTTAATTATATTTACCTTCAGCTTCTCTTGTCTTGTGCCGGCACAGACAGTGGGTTTTGTAATCAAGGGTCTGGCAGAAGAAAGTACTTTGGACAAGAAGAATGAGAGAGGCTGGAGTAGGTGTTTTGGAGGGGAAGAGTGTGTACTCCGTTACCTAGTGTCAAGAACTGTGAAGGGCCTGGGATCTTACCTACTTGCAAGCTAACAAGTTAGCCCTAGTTTCATGGATGCTGGCAAAAGATAAGAGATGCTGGGGTCAGAGACAAAGGATTTAACTACTCATGGCAAAATAGGCAGCATGAGCTTTAGCATATTTTTGTTGGGACCTCTATCCCCGCGTCCCATAGGGGCCATGCAGTGGGATCCTGGTTGTTCCTGCTGTGCAGTAGACTGTTTGCATCATATTGGGGAATCTCAACTGTAGGAAACTCCAGGCTTTTGAAGGGACTGCAAGCAAAGCTGCCCAACCTTTGTCTCAGAGGGAGATGTTATCTTTATTATACTGGTTAGCAAACAAACCTCTTCCCCCTCTGAGGAAGCCGATCTACCTACCAACGTTGTTCGCTATATGGACATCCTCGAAAAGGTAGTCTGGCACAAAAACTCTCAGGGCCTCTGCTCATAAAATGTGAAGAAATGCAAGGAACCATAGAGAATCGTATACCACCTGACACGTAAGGTCTCCCAGCGAGTAGGTGTTGCAGTGAGACCATCCCAGTCTTCTCACTATATACCACGTGTTCCAGGGAAGGTGGAGCTTTCTGGTTCACCTTGGAGGGCGTGGAGAGTGTTCTGAACACTAGGCGAAGTGCCCATAGTGTTCAAGTCTGAAAGTGTTCACGTGTCGATAGGTCAGCTCATATCCTTGTAGCCTGTGAGGGATTTCAGGAGTTTGGAAAGAGGCACAGGAAGCAGGTGGTAGAAATGTTTCTCTGCGTGATCACCCAGTTCTTGACTCTGGAAAAATCTTACGTGCAAGATTGTGTGAAAAGCTCTATACAAGAAAACATACATACATACACTTTTTAAAATAGTGCTTTGGCCCAATAGGTTGGCTTTATCTGGTTTGGCTCAGTGGATAGAGTATTAGCATGCAGACTCAAGGGTCCCTGGTTCCATTCCAGTCAAGGGCACATGCCTGGGTTACGGGCTTGATCTCCAGTGGGGAGCATGCAGGAGGCAGCTGATCAATGATTCTCTCTCATCATTGATGTTTCTGTCTCTCTCTTCCTTGTCCTTCTTCTCTGAAATTAATGAAAATATATTAAAAATAAAATAGTGCTTTATAGCAAACAAGTACTTTCCCAAACTATCTCATTTTAGTTCATAATGAATCTCCCCATTTTCTGTGCACAGACACTGAGAAAACGTAGGAAATTATACTAATTAGAACCAGGTCAGATCCCACTTATTCCAGGAAGCAACCCTTAAACAGAGTTGGAAGGTGGTGAAGTGATGGGATGAAGAGAAGTGATAGGAAGAGCAGAGGGTATTTGGCCAGGCAAAGAGTTTGTGTACAAGTCCAGAGGCTGAAACAAACAGGGAGCTTGGAGTGGTTGGTTCTGCCTGTTTTCCTTTTGAATCCTTCTAGGACTTCTGACTTTTCCCCTTAGTGGTTAGATGTCTGAGTATTTTTATTTCTCAAGAATCTATCTATTCCCTGTTCACCATAACCAATACTGACACTCATCTGTGGGCAGGTTATTTGGAGCATAGTCCTACTTGAAGAAGCGGGAGAAGAACAGATCACCTCTGAAAACTGCCTAATCACTGACCAGCTGACCCCAAGACATAATGGCATGAAACAGTAAACAACAACCATTTTATTATGCTTCTGATTTTGTGTGTCAGGAATTCAGACAGCACAGTGGGGGTGACCTATCTCTACTTCATAATGCTTGGGACTTCAGGAGTGGCTTGGATAGTTAGAAATGGCTGGTACAAGTCAATTAGGGCTATATGTTTGGGGCTTCAGCTTTGCCTATAGCTAGATCCACTGGGGCTGGAATGTCTACGAGGGCTTCAACGATGTCTGATGTCTGGGAGACATTTTTGTCACTTCATATGGTCTCTCTGCATGGCTAGCATGGGCTTCCTCACAGCGTGGTGGTCTCAGGGTAGTCATATTTCCTAGGTCATGGTTGGCTTTATCAATGTGAGTGTTTTAAGGGCCCCAAGCAGATGTTACAAGGCCGCCCAGAATGTCCCTTCCACTGCATTCTATTGGTCAAGCAAGGAACTAAGGCCAGTCCAGATTCAAAGGAAGGGGGAGTAGCAAACAAGTTGTCACCATCTTTATTATTTTTTTAAAAATTAAAAATACTTGTATTGATTTTTCGGAGAGAGGAAGGGAGAGAGAGAGAGAGAATATCACTGTGAGAGTGATACATCCATTGGCTGCCTCCAGCATGCCCCCTGTTGGGGATTGAGCCCACAACCTGGGCACGTGCCCTGCCTGGGAATTGAGCTGGCAACATTTTGGTGCATGGGACAATGCTCAACCAACCGAGCACCGCTGGCCAGGGCATGTCACCATCTTTAATCTACCACACCAGGTCTTCACAGATAAAATCCATATGTCCAGGTTGAGTAGCCTGGGAGTCTGTGTATTAAATAGGTGACTCCAGGGAACTCAACTTATCAGGAAAGGTTGGGAAATGCTGGTTTTGAGAGTTGGTTTAACTAGAAAGGTGTTTGCCTAATATAATTGCATGTATATAAAACTTATGTCCTCCAGAAAATTATTATCATGTGTACTTTTTATTCTTTATTATCCTGATCTAAAATCTACTAGATGTTTGATCCAGCTTTTAACCCCTTCATGCTGGTCCTGGAACAGTTTGCTTTCAGATCCCTCCTTTCCCCACCTTCTTCTGCTCTGTCCTGTTTTACATGGCGTCACCTCCTACAGACCCTGTTTCCCAGGCATTATGAGAGTTGGCTCATGGCTGAGTTTGGTTAGTGGAAAGCAATGCCAGGAGGTGGAAAGAAGGAACAAAAGAGGAAATAGAAGTGTTTCCCTCCCTCTCTGATTACTGCATGTTCTGGCCAAGGAAATGAGGCTCAGTTCTCCGTGTTTTAGTTCCTGGCTCCTGATAATCTCTGGGTTTCCATTCCATCTTGTTTGACTCCTTAGCGCTTCTATAACTTGGGTAACCAATATCCTGCATTGAGGTCCCTGTTTTTAATTACTGTAGTGATTTTTGTTTGTCTGGTTGGACCCTAAATGATATATTTAAAAAAATATTTTAGCCTAATGTAACTCAGTGCGTACACCTTTCCACTCCTAAGCTCACTCCCACAACATCCTCTATACATAGAATCCAATTTAATGTTCATTCTGCAATTTCTTGAAAGTAAAATTTCTGGCATTTCCAAATGAAAGATAGAACACCAAATGGAAAAATAGCAATTTTTCATAGTCTCACCTGCCAGAAATAACCCCTTTTTTAACCTTTGGTATATTGCATTCCAGTCTTTCCTTTCCTTTAAAAAATATATTTTTCTCCAATATTTTTATGCATTTTATATAGTTGAATTCACACAGTATATCTGTTTTTGCATGCTATCTCTTTTAGCTTGACACTTTATCAGAACCATTTTCCCATTTCTTTAGAGTTGTTTATAAGCACTACTTTTAACTTGTGAAAGGGAGCACAAAAGTAGAATTAGGGAGAATTCTGATTTTTGAAATTCTGTATTCCAAAAGAAGGTGCCAACTAGGGTTTGCATCTGTATCACTCAAACTAATTGTTCAACAGATATTCACTGAGTGCTTATAGTGCCCAGGGTGCAGTGGGAGATGTGAGAGAAGAAATGATCTAAGAGCGAGGACTGGTTAGGAAGCCAAGAGGACACATATGAAACAATTAGAGAGCAATAGGAGATTAAGAAAATCCATTGCTAAGGGAGTACTTCAGATTGAGAGTGTCCTAAAAGAGCAGAGGAAAGAGAGATCCATATGAGCTGGACTGCTCCCTGAAGTCTCCTGTGATGCCATCAGAATAGAGAATCAACATGGGCAGGATTCAGGCAGGTCTGGAGGGGATGGAAGGAACTTCAGGGGAAGCTAGGGACTCCGGAGTCAGGCAGACCTGGGTCTAGTCCTGGCTCCGTCTCATCTCTACCAGCCATGTGATGATAGGCAGGCTAGGAGCTTCCCTAGGCCCCTGTTTCTTGGTGGTAATGATAGTGCTACCTACTTCTTGGAATGAAATGCAGTATTCGAAAGAGTAACAACCTTATTCTTCCCATCAGGATTCAAACTTTCCTCCAGGTGAGCACAGACATGAATAATCTTCATGCAGGCACTTGCTGTGAGTTGTTATCTGTAGTTAAAACTGCATCTCCCTGTTACCAAAAGTGTGAATGGCCTACCCTACAAGATCAGAGGATTTAGAGTCTGAGTTGGGTTTGCAGCTGTACTTGGTATCTCTCGGTGCAGCTGAACTCATGGGGCATTGAGCCCTCCTCCAGTGTCTCTTATACGCCAGGTACTGCCAGAGCCCACTCAGTGTGACTTCTCAGATTTCATCCTGGCTCTGCTCCCTTCTGGGTGAGCCCTCACTGCAGCTCTGTGGGAGGAGAGTTGTGTGTTGGGAGAGCATGTTTGCTGAGGACATGTTTGCTAAGGACATGTGCTTGAGCTAGTAGACCTGACTGTCAGGAAGAAAAGTTAGTGCTGGTAGGGTGGGAGATTGGGGGATTTGCAAGCATGGGAATGTGTGAGCATGGTTGTTGCAAAAACTGCAGACTAGCCCTAGCCACTTTGGCTCAGTGGATAGAGGGTTTGACCAGGGACTGAAGATCCAGGGTTTGATTTCGGTCATGGGCACTACCAAGGTTGCAGGCTCAAAGGTTGCTGGACCTGGTTGGGGCTCGTCTCTCTCTCTCATCAACATTTCTTTCTGTCCCTCCCCCTCCCTTCCACCCTCTCTAAAAATTACCTCGAGGAAAAATAACCTCAGGTGAAGATGAACAAAATAACAAACAAACAAAACTACAAACTAATACAGATGTCTGTGAATCCCAAATACCTTTAGAATCTGCTTGAAAAGTGGCTTGTTACTACTAGATGAGACTTGGGGAGAATAATTAGTGAGCTACTTAAGACTTAGGGAGAAACCATATACACACACTCAGAAGGTGTGAACGAACTTGTACACATTAATTAACTTCTCCTTTGGAGCTTAGCCAAGCCCGTATAAACTTCACAGGTCCTTATTCCTCCTCCACAGAGTCAATCACCTTACTCAATACCTCCTGTGTGACTTATTCCTTGGGATGCTGCCTGCTGAAACCCATAGCTGCTCAGTTCCCATGTTGTGAGGGTCAGCCTGGTGGCACATGTAGAAATGCCTTGTCAGTGGTAGGTAGGGACCTGGACCTTTTAAGCGCTATAATAGAGGATGCTGACATTTCAGTACCTCTTCTTGGCTCCCCTGTGTGGGCAGGGTAGGAGGGTGGAAGAAATTCCTTCATTCTCCCCATCAGAGGCTTTCCAGAGCCATCTGTCTTGAACTTCTGGGGAAGGTCTTAAAATACAGAGCCTCAATGCATACTTACTATTCCTGGGACCAGAGCCCCTATCTTTGCATCCACTCTCATCTACCTCTTGACTACATTGTTTGGATAACAATGAGGAACTGAGTTTAGCATTGAGCGTGGGGTGCTTTGTCCACACTTCCACACAAAAGGACAGCTGCTGAAGCCTGCAGAGCCTGCCAACCTGCCCTAAAGCTTATTTCAGACACTTGCATCAAACTCACTGCACTGGAGTGCACTCCATGGTGGTTTTGTTTCTTGTCAAAAGTGCCCATTCACCTTGGGAGGAGACAGAGTACCATAGAGCCAAGGGGAGGGAACTGGGGACCTTTCTTTCATCAGCAGCTGTGTCCTCAGAGCCTGGGACTCTGTCCCCAACTCTCCACTCTGAATAACAGGAATAGGGGGAAAGGGTGAGAGTATTTTCCATGAACCTACTGATCTTAACCAAAACCCTAGTTGCCTCTCAGTGACAACTGCATAATGTATGTGATCTTCCTCCCAACTTGTTTGCCCCAAGGGAATGTCCTGATTTGTTTAATTCCTGGCTCCTATGGGTCTCAGACTGACCTGCCACAGGTGGGGTCATCCTTTAAAGACCATTTGGCTTTCTCAAATTGGCTTGTTTCATTTGGGATAACATTTTCCAGGTCCATCCATGCTGACAAATATCACTTGATCTCACTTGTTTGTACTGACCAACAAAATAAGACCCAAAGCATGGAGGCATGGAACAGACTGACATACCTTGATGTGGGGTTGGGGGAATGAGAAGAGATAAATCAAAGAACTTCTATACTTATATGCATAGCCCGTGGACACGGGCAATAGGGTAGTGAAGACCTGGGAGGGTGGGTAGGGGCTGGAAGGAGGAGGGTAAAGGGGGGGGGGATGGGAGATATCTGTAATACTATCAACAATAAAAAATTAAAAGAAAAAAAAAGACCAGTTGGCAAGTGAAGGTCTCTGAAGAAAGGTGAGGTGCTATTCCCACGAGAAGTGTTGATAATACTGATGCTCAAGAAGACTGCTTTCTGTTTCTAAGGTTGGAGAGGCCCACATTCCAGTTCACAGACCAAAGACCAGAGAGAAGGGCAGGGTGGGGGCTGGGGTGCAGCGACAACCAGGAATTTTCTGTAAGCTCGCATCAAAGGAATTCCTCAGGAGCACATTCCCTGAGAGCTTTTTTTGACTTTATTGAAGTTTGCCTTTTCTTCTTCTTCTTCTTCATTTCTGAGGGCGAAGTACTTTCCTGTTCTCCTTGGCTGCTTATTTCTGAATCTTCATCTGACTTTCTTAATCATCTAAATACACACATATATAATAAAAAGCATATAAACATAAACATATAAATATATATAACAAAAATAAAGCGTACATACTATAACCTGCTTTTTGAAACTAAAACACATTGTTTGGTATCATTGACTAAAAGCAACTTTCAGTATCCTTATATCTCTATAAATTATGTTTAACAACTCAGTGGTGTTCTGCCTTATTAATGCATCTTGATAATGACAACAATACTACTGGCTAACATTCATTGAATGATTTCTTGCTATACAGATATTTAGGAATACAGGGTGTCCCCCAAAATGTATATACACTTTGAATAATTATAAAGGCAGTGTTTATTAAAATACACCTCATTTTCAAAATGTAATAAAATCAGATGTTAAAGTATGTATATATTTTTTGGGGGATACTCCGTATATCAAGCATTGGGCTAAATTAAAATACCAAGAGACTGGTACTATAATTATGACCATTTACTGGTGAGGAAATGGAAGCTTAAGGAACTTGAACAATTTTCAAAAGTTCACACAGTTCTTGAGTAGAGAGCCAGGGTTTGATGTAGGCTGTCTGGTTTCAGGGCCTGCACACCTAACAATCATACCATGGTGCCGTGATTTATCTAACTGCTCTCTTATTGTTGGACATTTAGAATTTTTTTTTATTAAGAAAATAAACCATTGTTTAATCTTTGCCTACTTCTATCTCCTGACTAGATTTGGCTTATATCCTTCTATCTTGGAAGAAATAGTATTCTGCAGAATCATAACATGTTCAACTTTTTATTAGCATTTTTGTGTAATCACTTTTTTATTTGGTTTCCAGAACATCCATGATGCTGGATAGTGGTGCCTGTGTCTGCAGGTGCTTTAGTCAAGAACAAACCTCTTGCTTCCCAAGCCCCTGCTCCTGGCCTCTAAAATCAAGCCCTGAGTCCTGGCTGCAAACAGACCCCCGGAGTGCAATCTTCTCCGGCTCCCTCATTGGCTCCCAACCTGTTTACCTTGATCTTGTCTCCTGGACTCCAGACTCTGCCAAACCATGCCTTGACTTCGTCCACATCCCGGACCCTCTCAGCCTGTGGCACTCCTCCAGGTGCGGGTGACATCTTTCCTGGATGTTCCCTTTATGGCTCACCCTCCTGCCCAGCCTCAGCATCTCTCATGAGCTAGCAGGACAGCATGTGAAGACAGTCCATTCTAAATGCCATTTCCCACCACAGCTGGCTCCAGTCCTCCAGCAGGTACTCGACAGGGCGGGGCTTACCCGCTGCCCTGATCCTGGGCACCTGCCAAACTGTGAACAGGAAGGCATTTACCAGGAATCTTACCTTTCCCCCCTTGCGATGCAGTTTATCTAGGAATGTTCCTTTCACCCACTAGCTAATTTTCCTTGTTACATCTTCAGAGATGCTCCCCTTGATGCTCTCTCTCCTCACCCCACCTCTAACTCCTCCCCCTGTTTCCTGCGGGAGTGCTCCCTGAACCTCTCTTCCGGTTCACACTCACTGACCAGGAACTGTGTGGGAAAACAATACTACACTTATATACAGCCAGAGAAACATGCATAACCACGAGGCATTCTCTTCTAGCTAGATTTCTGACTGTGGAATTAAAGACTTTGTCCAACATGGATTAATTAGGTGGGTAGATTTTGGATGGCGAAGGGAGCTTTCTTTTGTTTACTCATAAAGGTAACCTTGCCTTGGGAAGTCTCTAGAGTGTGGTGCTAACAAGAGCAGGCATCGACCCTGGACAAGCCTGGGTTTGATCTGCACTCTTTAACTCTTTGTGTGACCACAGTCAATTCCTTAACTTTTTAAAGCCCGATTTTCTCATCTGAAAGGGCACAATATGAACTTCACAAATTTGTGATAAAGAGATTTCCATGCAATGTCAAGTCCTTTGGCTTTCCCCAGCTGGCCACACAGTATGGGCTCCGTGTATTTTTCATTAAAGGCTTTTGAGGTGGGAGGAATCAGAGGGACATTGTGTGTTCTCACTGTTCCAAACACTTTCCTGTGGAGAAGAGAAGCTGAGAGGTGCCTAGCTAACTACTGGGGCTTCTCTGAGAGAGGGCAACTGCCCTAAAACAGCCTCCTCTGGGCTAGGAGTTCTTATTCTGGGGCTTTTTGGAGGTCTATGAAGCTCCTATAATTACAGAAAATTTTGTGATTATTTATATGCAATTGATGGGCAAAATTCTGCGGCTTTCAGCAGGTTCTCTTGAATTTCATTAACTCCAGAGAGGCTGGGAACTGCTATATCCTCTTCCTCCCTCAACGGTGGCTGGGGGCTACAGGGGAAGGCCTGGGAATGGATTGTGAAGCCTTAGGCAACCTCAGGAAGCCCATGAAGCAATGAATCAGTGCTAGGAGAGTCAGGAGCAAGGTGCCCGAGGTGCTAGAAGGCAAGACAAGGCAGTGGGGCAGGCTTAAGGAAAGGCCTAAAAAAACCAGAGACGGGTGAGTGTGTGGGGAGCTTTGAAGCTAAATGGAGTCTGCCGTGTGACTGTGGCACTGTCTTCCTGAGTGGGGGCCCAGGTGGGCTGTTGGCACTGCAGTGCGTGCCTGGCATTCGCTCTGGCTGCTCTGAGGCTCAGTTTCTTCCTATTTCCCTTCTCTGCTTTCCTTGCACCAAGAATTCTGTCTGCTAGAAGTTCAGAGTCCCCATTTCTCTTCTCACACACTCCATCCACTCCAGAAATGCAGCAAGGTCACCCCTGTGCCATAGACCTCAGCCTCCCTGGGCTCTTCTTGCATGCAAAGAGATTTCTGGGTTTGTGCTGAATGGTCCCAATTCAACCCTCCCTGGGATCTGTGGAGTCCTAATTGGGCACCCACAGGAGAGGCAGGCTGTGTCCTTTTTCCTCTCTGGAGAGGGTAAAAGGAAATGTACGGGCACTATAATAAGAAGGATTGATGCTTTGCATTCATTTATTTGGATATTTTTATTAATAACTTACCATGTGCAGGCACCATGCTAGATGCTGGGAAGCATTGTTGAGTTGGGAATAGTTCTTTTCCTGAAGGAGCAGAGAGAGTCGCATGTGGAAGTCAGAGTCGCAGGGCCAGGCAATCACCATGCAGGGATGAAAGTGCTCTTCTGGAGGAGTACGTGGCTGTCTGAGCCATGCAGCGTCTGCACGGCAACACGCAGCAGGGGGATAGTTGGAGATGTGCCAGAGAACCTCAAGGTCAGTCCCACTGTTTGAGGGGGTCTCACGGAGGGAGATGGAGGGGCTGACCTCTGGAGGCATCTTCTTGGATTTGAATTTTTAAAACCTTTTTTGTGGGTAAATTTTAGGACAGCATCCTACCAAGATGTGCTTCCTGTTGGTAACAGGTTCCTTATCTTTCTCAACCCTTTATGTATTTGCCAGATTCCCCATGATTTATCTTCTTCTGCATTAATCTAAATTTTAAAATGGGGAAGGATCATCACACACAGGAAGGGTAGGGGTTGCGGCAGTAGCAGCCACAGCCAGGCATGCAGCGTGATGAAAAAAGCACCGGCTTGAGATTTTCTAATCTGGATTCAGAACCTGATTCTACCACTGATAAGCCATGGACGATTGGCAAGTAACTTAACCTTCTCTGCGCCTCTCCTTTATCTGTGAGAGTGGGATGGATCATCCCTGCCTCAGAGCATTGTAGTGAGTAATGCATGAGAGAATAGATATAAAAATGACTCGGCATGTTAAATGGGAGGGGACAATTTGGGAGCCTGAGAGGGTCCTTGGAGTGTGGGACATATTTTTGCACTGCCCTTCATGTAAGAGAGAGAAGGAAAAGAAGAGGCATCCCACACCATCCCGCTTGGGAGTCGTGAATGTCCTTTTGATTTGTAAATCTGGGCATGTGGTTCAGCTACTAAAAGTTGTAGTACTGAACAATCATTCCAAAGACCTTCTCTCTTCTTCCTTTGTGATAAAAAGTGGAGCGTGAAATATTTAAATATCCATCTTCCCTGGCCACGAGGGAAGACCATGTAAGACAGTTCTGACTCTTGATACGTAGGCACAAGTTAATGGGAAGATCGTAAGTAGAGAGAAAGCCTTCCCAAAAGAAAGCTGTTTGCTCTTCACCCTTCTTCCTTCCTGGAATGGGGGCGTGATGCCAGGATGTGTTGCATTCACCTAGTGACCCAGAGGCAAAAGCCTCCCTGGGCAGAGAGGGTGAATCAAAATGACAGCCACTACCCAACTCTGAACTGGCAGCTCTGGGCTCCTTGTTGCTTGAGACAAACAAGCACTTTCCTTGTTTAAGTCATTCTGGTTGGGCTTTTTGCTGCTGTCAGCCAAACACAGTTGTAACCGTGCAAGACCGGGAGGTCTGAGAAGTGTCAGCTGAACTTGGGCTTGGAGGGTGGTGGAGACGCTGTGCAGTGCAGGCCGTCCTTGGTAGCGTGAGGAACAATGGCTTCCCTTGACTCCGGCTGGCTGAGCTCCTGGTCACTCGGGCATGTTGGCATTTCCCAGGGAAGTCTGGAGCCTTGTGCGTGTTTTCTTTTTTAACAGACATTGCTAGTTCTCAGAACTTTTCTCTTCCTGGAGAAGAATCCTTGAGGGAAAACGGGGATTTAAAAATGCCATCCTCATCAAAAAGCTTTGACAAAGTCCTGGTGTATGGAGGCTCTGTTGGGGTCTGTACAGGTCGATGGGTGTGAATTGTTTTTCCAAAGCTCTTGGTGGGAGGAAGATGTAGGGCTGCCCTTGGGAGCTCCAGACCTGATGGAGGACACTGAACATAAGCAAGCCATAGATTTGGGAATGTTTACTTTTTGAGAATGTTTAACTTTTAAGCACATGTAAACTAATTTGTTATGAATTAAACCCATGAGTGCAGCCCAGGGACTAGCTCCAATTATGTGGCGCCTGTCTCAGGAAGAAGCCACTTTCACTAAGGCTACATCCTCTTCTCTAGCTAGTCTAGGGCCTTGGAGCTGTGACCTGAAGCTGCTGGAAACCAGGATCATCCGATCAGGCTGGACCCACATAAACATTTGTCGTCACATGGCATCTCACTCTCACCCCTTCCATCTCCTACCCCCTTCATTTGCAAGAGAAAACACAGGGGCTTCCAAGCTAGCTCAAGTTGGAAGTAGGACACCCCATGTGTTTGCTGTACTTCAATTACATGGACGTGATTTCGAAAATTTAAATTAGGAAAAAAGTCAGCCTGAAGGTCCAGAATTTTTCCTCTCTCTGTGGAGAAGTGGCAGCCACTCCACCCTCACTCCTTACCTTTCTTGCAGGCTGCATTTCCCCAGGCCCACCTACCCTTACCCCCTTCACAAGCCTGTCTCCTCCACCTGTGGAGTTGGTTTGTCCCACCTGCGATTATCTCCTGCAACAGATACAGCTGGGATCCTTCCCCCATAATTTGACATCATCACCTTTTCCTCTCCGGTAGTCCCTTAATTCCTGAGACACTTCAGAGTCCCTGGATCCCGGGGTGCCACTGCAGTCATCTGCGGCTGTCCTGCGGCTCGGCTCCTCTTGCTGGCCGTGTCTGTTTCCAGTGTGTGGTGCCAGCTGGCAGACTGGGCTGAGAGCGTTCTCCACCCTCGCCTTTGCTTGTTTCCTGTACTCCCTGACCTGTTCTGGTGGTGGCTCCAGTTTCATTAATGTTTTATCAGCCGCCCCCCAAAACCTAGGTTGCATTACTCTGGGGAAATTCCCATCCTTCCTCCTCCTCAGAGCAGAGCTCTGGGCTGGAGAGATCATTTTGTTTCCCAGAAACCTGGTGTCATCTGTCCTCAAGCCTTCAATTAGCAGAAGCTCAGGGCAGCAGTTTGGGGTGCCGACAATCTCCCTGACTGGGGAGGGAAGGCTCCTGGGGACAGAGACTGAGTGGCTCATTATCCCTGAGCTTTGTCAGCCTCCATGTTAACTCCACGCCTGGGCTCTTCATTTTATCTTCTGGCTGAAACAGGCTCTGTTTGCGCCCATTGAACAGGGCTAGACATTAAGCAAAGGGGAGGAGGCAGGGGGCTTGTTCATGGTCATGCGGTGAGTTGAGGGCAGAAAGCCTCTCTCTGGCATTTGACTGATGGTGCAGTGACTAGCCTCCTCGGTCATCCTCAGGGGACTTCGGGCTGGGAGCCTGCTGTCCAGCTGCCAAGGGAGAAGGGAGGTCGAGGGTGCCCAGGCGGCAGCTTCTGCATTGCTTTGTGCTTTGGTTTAGGATAGCGTTCCCAAAGCTGGCGAGAAAGAGGAGTAATAGGGCCATGACTAATGACTGCTGTGCCAGGAACTGTGGCAGGTGCTTTCCGTTTTCCAACAGTGGGCGTTGTTAGGCACCAGCTCCTTCGTGTTACAGATGAGAATTCTGAAGCTCAGAGATATTCAGTCACTTGTCCTCCAAACATAGCTATTAAGCGGCAAAAGCCTTGTCGCTTGCATTCAGAGTCCTGCTAGATCCGATTCCTCTTCGGGAAACCAGAGTCCCCTTTCAGACCTCCTGTTGTGGTTTTCCCTTCCCTGGCTGGACATGGGTCTGTGGGTCAGCCTTACTTAGGTTTCTGCTTAGGATCCTTTCATTGTCATAATTATTGTTTTGCTGTTAGGCTTTTATGAGCCTCTCAGTTCTGGCAAACACACAGTCTCTTAGACTCACTGAATCTAAATCTAAATATAGATACCAGAGTCTGTATTTTTAAAAATTTTCTCAACCAAATCTGATGATCAGCCAGGTTTGGGAACAACTGCTCTACGCCACAAATAAAAACACCATTTTCTTTTATTTTTCACATGGGGATTATTTTCCACACATGGAATGTTAACTTAAAAAGAAGAAAGTGAATGCAGGCTGAGTGCCCCTAACGGTTCCATACGCTTCTACACTTCTTTCCCCAAATATTGAATCACTGCATACTCATCTAATTAAGATGCACTTTGATTCCAGAAGGTAAAATCATGTGCAATTGATCAAAGAAAATATTCTAGTCGTTTGTCTTGGGCCTTGGAATGCAGCATGTGATTTCATCTTCTGTTTTGGATTATCTGAGCCACTGCCTTAATGTGCTAACTGCACACGCTTTTTCCTTTTAAAAAATAATTCCTGTTTCAGAATTTACCTCAAGAGGATTGTCATGCTGCCTTTATCCCTTAGTTTAAAATTAAATCTCTAAGATCTTGTTCTTCATAGCAGTTCTGCACATTGCCCCAGAATGTAACTGCTTCCCTACCTCAAAGGAGTGTTCTTCCTAATTCTTTCTTACCCACAGCTTGTTAGAACTCTGTAAGGCTTTATGGAAGTCAGAAATCACAAGTGCAACGACAGTTCTTCCCTCTTCCTTTGTGTCTTTGTAACATTTGCCTTTACTTTGGTAAGTTTTTGTTTGAAGTCTTCATCCAGACACTCTTTCCTCCTACTTCTTTTTCCCCCTAAAATTGCAGCATAACCCCATGTTGCCTTGCGTTATGGGTCCACATAGAAAGTTGTAGCTAGTAAATGATGTGCTGGTAATGTTTCCAAGGAGGATTAAAAGGTCTGATTGTAGCCTTCGTAGCATTTGCCGATTTCCATTGTGTAAATACTCCTAACAGTGAAAGATTTCAAGCTATCAACCTGTTCAACAACCAGCACAAAAATGCTGAAAATTACAATTGTATCTTGGGAGCCAGAACAGACAGGTTCTCCCCCTGCTGGTTGTAGTAAGCGGTTTATGGGAGGATTCCAATCAGCTGTGGTGTTCTACATGCATGAGAATCGTTCAGACAGTCCTATTTGCCAGTTGTCTGGCTTTCAGCAAATCGTTTGGCTTCCATGAGCCTCATTTTCTGCATCTATGAAATGGAGGTAGTCTCTGACTCAAGAAAGAATAAAGAGGGTTTAATGAGGTAATTACTACAATAGCCCTGGCATTTGTTAGGCATGAAGTGAATGGTTATTCTCCTCTCCGACCTGATGGAAACACAGAGAGAAATGCCTGCTGATGGTTGGCGATGCAGCTGGAGTTAGGCAAGTAAGAGACAAAGCCAGGGATTTAGATCTGGGAATCAGAACAATAATAGTACCTTGTGTTCATGTTCCTCTCTAAAAGGTATTTGTTAGAGGTGTGGAAGCAAGTGAACTCTTTTAAATTTTTATTCATTTGTTTTTTATTGAATTTATTGAGGTGGTATTGGTTAATAAAACTATATAGGTTTCAGGTATACAGTTCTATAATACAGAACATGTTCTTGTATTGTGTGTTCACCACCCCAAGTCATGTCCCTTTCCATCACTATTTATCCCCCCACAATACTGTTGACAGTACTGTTGTCTGTCATGGGTGAACTCCTTTAGAGAGAAGGATAGAGAGCCTGGCTGGTATCTAAGTCCTTTCCTCTCCCCTGAGTTTGTTGTTCTCTTCTTAGAAGTTTTCTCGCAAGTTTTGTACCAGATTACTCATATATTCCTTGTTACTTTTAAAAGAGACCATGTCCACTCATTTACAGAACACATTAGCACTGGGTGTAAGATTTTGGGATGGAGATGGAAAGTAATTTCTCCAATCTCTAGTTTGTCACATTTACATTTCACCAAAATTTATGTCGTCAGTGTCAGTGTTCTGTGCTATTGGTCATCCAGATTGACTGCTGTAATCACCTGTAAATATCAGGGGTAACACAATAGAAGCTTATTTCTTGCTCATGTCATAGGTGACAACCAAGGACCCACCTTCCTTCCATTCAATGACTCTGTTGTCCCTTAGGATCTTGGAGTCCTTTACTGGAATCTCTGCACCCAATCTTTGAGGAGGGGAGAGAGTGAAGGACGCACAGTGGGACAATTTCACAGGCCGATCCTGGAAGCAACATATCATACTTCTGTCTACATGCCATTGGCTGGAGCTCAGTCACATGGCTGCTCCTGCTGAAGGGGAGGCTGGGAAATGTGAGTTGTGCTCTTCAAAAGAAAAAGGGATGGCTTGATGAGCATCTGGCTAGTCTCTGGCCCGTTCTTACATGACTTGGCAGAAACAGTCACCACCATGGACATAGGTTACTCCAGGTGGCCACAGACTTCTTGTGCTTAGCTCCTAGGGTTTTCTGGGTAGCGTGGCACATGGAGAAGTCCAATCCTATTTCATTGAAGTTGGATTTAACAGTTGTTGAATTTGCTGTGTTTCATGAGTTTTCCAAACTTTCCAAGACTGGAGTGTTTTGCTGTCTGTAGCAGCTGGTTTCAAGTTAACACTTGAGGATGGTAATAATATTTGCTGTTGTGTTTATAATTACCACATCATTAACAGATAAGGGGGTGGGGAGTTTCATGTGACTTTTTATTTTAACTTAGCTACTTGTTTTCTAAAATGCTTCAGACAGTCTTTTTTGGGATGTTTTAGTCATTTGCCTATATGAAGAAAACTGACTTCCCACCTCAGAACAAGATTGGCATTGCCACTTTTGAAGGGGTTGGCAGAATGTCTGGCTGGGAGCCCAGGGACTGCTTAGCTGGCCTGGAAGAGGTGAGCGGTCAGCTGTGAAATGCAAGGGATCCAATGGAGCAGTACAAAAGCAGTTTCCTTCAGGCCAGCATCACCAGCCAAGGTGGGGGAGTGGGGAAGGTGTCTCCAGAGTCTGCAAGAGGTGGGAGATACTGAGTCAGGTGAGCCAGTGGTCCTACTCAGGGGCCATCAATCCATTCCTGGCAGCTTCCCTTTCCCACCCCCCTACCCCCAAGGCAGTGACTTAGGGGCACAGGGACTAAAACATACTTCCTTCTAGTCCCTACCAGGAGATGGGCATGGCAAGTGATGAGAATGACCCTGAACAATCAGGCGGGGTTTCAGATCACAATGGTAGCTGCAGGGTACGAGCTGTAGCACCCAGCAGGAAACTGAGGCAAAAGCTCAGTAGTCCGGCTGTCCTGTGACTGCATAGAAACTCAGGGGCTGGGTGCTTATCCCAGGCATATTGTGTCTGGGCTGCATCGAACACAGCTCGATCCCCACCTAAAGGGATTGACACTCCGATGTGCCTTGGGACTTGATGAGACAGATCAATATGATACGAGGGTTTGTGCACAGGCTTTCATATGGGGTAGACTTGAGTTAAATTCTGGCTCCATCAATTCCTAGCTCTGTGGCACTGGGTAAATTATTCGCTTTCTCTAATATTTAGTTTTTCACCCATACAATGTGGAAAATAATAGTACCTCATAGGGGTAGTCGTGAGAATTAAACAACATAAAATATATAGGGTACTTAGGGAGGCTGTGCCTAGGTAGGAACCTTTCATTAGGGAGACATCTACTGCAAAATCCACAAAAGCATCAAGAACAACAGCAGGCAGGTTAGCAAAGGCAGGAGCTGAAATTTGGGCTCTTGTGAAAGTTGATTTACAAAGCCCATAGTTTGTTTTTAATCTTTACCTGAGGATATGTTGTTGTTTTTTAATTGATTTTTTAGAGAGGGAGGAAGAGAGAAGGAGGGGGAGGAGAGAGAGAGAGAGTGAGAGAGAGAGAGAGAGAGAGAGAGGTGAAGGGAAGCGTTGGTTAGTTGCCTCCCATACACACCCAGAATAGGGATTGAACCTGCAACCTTTAGGTATACAGGACGACACTCCAATCAACTGAGCCACCCAGCAAGGGTTACAAAGCTTTTGTTTTGTGAGGTGAGCTGTCACCAGGGTGTCTCTGATGCCTCAGTTATGCTTGCTGATTTCACCAGTTGGGCCTTCCACAGTGTTGTTAGACATGGTCTCCTCTCCCTCCTCCCGCCAGTTAGGTGTGTTTAAAATGGAAAGTAGGACTATTCAGTCAGCCCACATTCTGGCTGCTCAGCTTATTTGGCACTTCCTACCTTGAGGGTCTGCATGCCCTTTCTCCTAGAAACCTGCAGCATGATTATTACACATTGTCTTCTAACACGTATGTAACTGAAAGCACAAAAAGATCCCTAAAAGGGTAGGAAGGGGCTTTTCCTTCTCCTGGCAGTCGATCTCTAATGGTTGGAAGGTTGAACATATATTGCTTTGACCTTGAGCTTCATCTAGCAGTGAAGTCTTAAGGGCTGCCTAGCCTTGGAAAGGGGTTGGCCTTCACTTTTAAAGACAAGCAGGATGACTTATGAAAGGAAAGGACTTCTTCAAGAAGCTTGTTTTTGTTTGTTTGTTGGTTTGTTTGTTTTTTAAAGGCCTTATACAAAATTTAAAGGAAGGGCAGGTAACTGGATTAAAACCAGCAGGAAGCCAGTTTGTGAACAGGAATGATAGAGGATTTTTTGGTTTGTTGCTTGGAGAAGCTGGTCTATTGTTAAGGGAGTTGGAGAAGCTAAGGATACAAGCCTTTAATTCTGCTTCCATTGTCTTAAGCCAAGAGAATGCATTTCAAATTGTAAAATACAAAATATATTATTCATGTAATAATGGATGGCCAAGAAGCTGAGACGACAGTGCAAGAACCAAGCTACTTCAGTCGTCATAGCCATAGCTGCCATTGATCGCCTACTGTGCACCATTTCACCAGCTGTTTACATGTGTTATCTCTGTATGAGGTTGGTGTTATTGGCCCCATTTTATATACGAGTCCACAAGACCCAGGGGAATTAAGCATACTGGGTTTCTAGAGAGAGTAGAGCTGGAACTTGTCTGTCCACCTTCCCATACTGCTTTGAGAATGGCCGTGTCCCAGGCCTGAAAGAATTGTATCCTGTGCTGCTGAAGGAACTTGCCCATGTATCACAGGGATATCATTAAGAAATCATTGAGCACAGATGGGAAAATGCCTAAGACTTGAAGAGACGGGAATGGACAGATTCAGGAAACGCTAGACTTACGAGTTTGATCTTATTACCTGGCAAAGTTCTCGAATTCTAGCTTTCACACTAATTGGCTGTGTAATCTTGGACAAATGACATAACCCCCTTAAGGCTTTAGTTTCTTAGTCTGTAAAATATATGCTTATATTGCCCTTATCTCTAAGGCCCCTTCTAGTTCAAAGTATTTCATCCTAATAAATTCCTTGAAGGTATGCTGACAGTTTTAGTGTTTCAGCCCTATTTCCATCAGAGAACTCACTTTTGCTTTGTATCAAATGCTTCAGCCTTTCTTCAATGGGTAAAGGATTAAGAAGATGGAATTTGGAGTGAAAGAGGGGTAGGTTCAAATCTCACCTCTTTTACCTACTAGTTAAATGACAGCAAGCAAGTTCTATAAACCTTCTGTACTTCAGTTTCCTCCCCTGTAAAATGTTGATCTTTTACTCATTTCTATTTGTTTCATAAGGTTGTTTTAGAATTAAGTGAAATAATATAATCCTACTATAAAACACTAACCTCAGAGCCTGTAATATTACAAGTGCTGAGGAAATGCTAGTTGCCACATTTCATTGATTCTAAGAGGTCCCTTTCCTCCCACATTTTACCATCTCTGAAATCAGGATGCATTTTATAGCTTCTGGTGTGTAGTGCTGTAATTGCAACAGTTTTTTTTTTCTTTCTTACTGTACATAAGCTAATTCTTCACCATTAATTAAATATGGTATTTCCCCAGCATGATTCTCACCCCAGAGGTTCAGTCATCATTTTGTCTGGCTTGTTCATTTTACTGGTGTTGAAAATAAAGGCAAGAAAGGGGAAGAGACTTGGAAAAAGTCACCGGGGGAGCTCAGGTCTTCAGATTTCTAGTCTAGTGTTGTTTTCCACGTTAGGAATGTTGTTAACCTGGAACAATACCACAGCTATGATTCAGCTACTTTACATGCCTGAGCCCCTGTCAGATGGTGAACACTTCCAAATCTACCTGTGGAATTTGATGGGAGGATTCAAATCCTAGTGTCTCAAAGCTGGAATGATTACATTGTTGTCTACTCATCCCACTTGCACAAACACAGAATCATGACATTTTAGAGTTGAAGGAAGCATTTTTTTCTGTGGTTACTGTAATGTTCTCACTTTTGCAGGAGTCTGAATTTACAAGACATGCTCTCTGGAGACAGCTTACTTCTTCCTAGCTATGTGTTGTCAATTCTGGGAGCTGACAGCATGTGGATGATTGTGTCTTAAGTTGTCAATGGTTTCTACAATTTGACTGCTTTCATGTTTGTACAGCTGAGCTGGGTGACAAATCAATCATACAGTCTCAACACTATTTATTCATTAATTAACTCATTCACTCTATCACCTAGCCCTTACTGGACACCTGCTGTCCACCAGGCACAAGGTAGGCACATACTCGCAGTTAATTCTCACAGTAGTCTTATGAAGTTAGTGTTATGTTTTGTATATGGGAAAGCTGACAAAGAAGGATGCTCGGTGACATTTTTTTGAGGTAGGCATTGATGGATCCTCCACGTGGAAAATGGGCTAGGATATTCCAAAAGCAAGAGAAAACTTTATTGTTGTAAGAAAAATGTCTTAAAATTGAAATAGCAGTATGAATTATTTTACACTGCAAGATGTGAACAAATACCAAAATATACCCTTAGCCTATAGAAAAGAAATCAAATATTCGTTGAGTGGCTTATTAGCTTCAAACACTAATTTCATCAGTCACTCCTAATTGAGCAGATAGATCTCAGAGCAGTTCTCATCCTTGTCTCATGCATAGGTTGAACGTCAGGTGCTGAAAATATCCAGAGTGCCTGGTTTTTTTCTGGCCTCTGTAACCAGCTAATTTTTCTCCTCTTTGGTCTCATTTTAATGAATGATACTTTATGTGAAAAAGGATGTTTTTATTAGAGGCTTCCCATCCAAAAATTTCTAAAACTCATTTTTTATTGGCAGGAATTTTCTTAATCAGGCTACATCTAAAATTTCAAATAGAGCAAAGCAAGTCAAACCTGCTAAGGGGCTTTTTTTTTCATGACAGAATGTTCTCCCAGTCTTTCAAATGACTTCTCACCTTGCCATGTGTTAGACTGGGGCTTCAAAGCCACTGGGCAGGTTGGCTGCTTGTTATGTAGGGCAGCTTGATTTCTAGTGTGACCATTCAGCTTTCATTGCCTTGATAGAGAATGATGGGCACTACAAAGTGAGCACACATGCAGGTTTTCAAATCGCCTCCTGAAAATGTTGAGTCTCCTCGCTTTGTAAAGACAGTTGCCCATGAGGGGGCCCGAGGATTTCCCTTCTCCTTTAGACTTCTTGGCCTTCTGGCACAGCTGCCTCCCGAAGTGGCAGAGGCTCAAAGGCATCTACATCAGGTTTGACAACTAGTAACTGAAGACTTTGGTTCCCACTGGAAAATTTGATACCATTTCAAAAAACTTAATGGTCACACTTTTGACAAAAAGAGGAGACAGAAGTCACTTATTTCTTTCCTAGGATCATGTGCTTAGACCAAGGACAGCCATCTCTGTGGCTCCCCTGCATGGCAGATCTGTGTGTCATGAGCTCTGGGTCCTCGCTGGCTGAGGTTTTTGCTGGTTGTGTCATGGGCGGTTCCTTTACTCATTCAGTATTGGTCATGGCATATGGAGAACATTCCCTGTACATCCCACAGGAGCACTTGACATAGACCCTGCCCTCAGGCATATCTACCCACCTCAATGATTAGAGTCAGTAGAATTTCTCTGCAATGATGGAAATGTTCTCTATTTGTGTTTCCAGTATGATAGCCATTAGCTAGTTCAAGTGTAACTAATGTGACTGAGGGACTGAATTTTAAATTTTATTTCATTAATCAAAATTTAAATAGCCTCATGTATCTAATGGATACTGTGTTGATATCAAAGCTTGGAATTGTCATCTACCCATCCTTGCATTTTAATAGGAATGCATGTGGTTGGAGCAGAGAATGCTCGACTAAGATTGGGTTTCTAGATCCATGACGATGAGACCTTGAGTCCCCTCCTCCACCCCCCACCCCAGACCTCTTGTTACATCCTGTAAATGAAGGACTAGCAGCTCTGTAAGGAGTTTAGAGCTATGTCATCCCATCTGGTTCTGCTTGGTTCTGGCCCCTGATGGGTCTCTTAGGAAGGGGAACATTTTGTCCAGTGACCTGAGAAGAAGGAAGATTGTTGCCTGCTCAGCTCACTGGCATGGGCTGTTTGTAAAGCCACTGGGCACATATAGCAATTCTTCCTGGGTGAGGGTAGTGGGAGGAGATGAGGGGAAGTAATACTTTACCTGGGAAGCTGGTGAAAATGTGGAGGCTGGAGGCCACAGCCCATTTCTGGGGCAGCCATCCATCGCATTATCAGGTTGCAAGCATATGTATTCAGTCCTCAGAAGAGAAAGAAGATGGAAGAAGAGTATATTCTGGGGCTGGGATTTCATGAAGAACTGAGAATGTCTTTCTAGGTTTTGTTCTTCTGAGTGTCCTAGAGGGTGTGCTGAGACATAGGAATTCAGGGAAGTACCTTTAGTTATTTTGACACAGTCCTCACCCCATGTTGGGAGTCATGTGCCCTGTGTGCCCTGAATGGGAACATAGCTACACACTCACCCAACATCTAGCCACACACTTGCCCTGCAGACAAATGCCTGCAAAGACTTCAGGATTACAACCAGCACATTGATGTCCTCAAACCTGAGACACTAGGGCAGGGCAGGTAGACATGGTATGACCCAGGCTTCCTCAGATCATGGTACAGGGAACTGTCTCCCCCTGATGTTGGTAGTGATGGTGGTGATGGTAGGAGGGTGTTAGCTTGAGCCTAAAAGCACAGATATGCTTCAAGATCAGAAAGGCATAAAATTTGTAATTGCTTCTACAAAAAAAGCTGCAATAGAGACATGATAGCTAATACCTTCCATTTGTCTAGGGCTTTGCAGTTGGGAAAATGCTTCACCTTGAATTACTTCTTACTGGGGTAGTACTGGCATATCCACTTGAGGAAATAGAGGGCAGAGAGGGTAAGGAGCCTCCTCAAAGTTGCTAAGCTGATATGAGTTGAATGCAGGTCATCTGACTCCAAACCTGGTATCCTTCCTGCTGCCTCATGGGGCCCAGAAGTTACATGAGTGCTGAGAAAGGACATGTCGCCAAGAGCTTGGAGTCCTCATCATGTTGTGGATGAGGACTTCAACAGACATCCAGCAAGAGCATAAGATGTCAGGCTGGTGACTGCAATTAATGCTCACCACTGTGCTGCTATAGGCAAGCTGCTGACTGTTCTCTCCCAAACCCATGGGCCTTTACCTTCTACCTGTGAGCTCACAGGACAGGGACAGAAGCCCCAGTCCCAGTTTTCAGGAGTGACAGTGACATGAGTGGGGAGGATTCTTATGAGGAGGCTGTCTGCCCTCTCTTGTGTGGTACTTCTGCTGACTGTGGTGCTACAGCTGGTCACTACAGCTGGGCAGTAGAAATCTCATGATTTTCCTGCCTGGTCTAGGAAGGCTTCCTGGAGGAAAGGGGCACCACAGCTCAGGTCAGATGTTTTATAGGGCCCTGCTTCTTATTCTGGGGATTAACCTCAAAGGGCAAATTACAGAACATGCAAATAAATTGCAGGAGAGGAAGATGAACACAGAAATGAAGAGATCAAAGAGGCAGAGAATTGTAAAATCCAGACAAGAGAGAACAGAGTGGTTTAATATAGATTTGAGTTTGGGGTGTTATTTCATATGGTCTTCATGTAATTATACAGCGTTAAAATTTTAATACATATTCATTGTAGAAAATTTGAAACCATATGCATATATAGAAGAAAATGAAATATTTCCATAATCCCACAACACAGAAATACATTATAGCCATGTTTGAGATCATACCAAATGGCTATTTCTGAAAGTAAGAAACCAGCTGAGTCTCAGCAATTTCAAATGATTCAACCTAACATATGCATAGTATATGTATCATTAGTACCCTAATTTTTACTTGACATATTTTTGAGCATTCTTCCATGAAATTATAAATTACTCAAAAATAAATGTTTTAACGGCTGATTGGTGTTCCATTTATAACTATCTCAAGTTTATCTAACTCGTCCCCTTCTGTTAGACATTTAGGCTGTTTGCAGTTTGGGACCACAATAAAAGCTACTGGTCAAAACCCCTTGTCCTCAAATATTTGTCTTCCTTTCCCCCTTAGTTCTGTAGGATAGACATCCAGAAGGGGAACCACTAGGTCACTGGTTATGCACAGTTTTATTATCCATGATTCATATTCCCAAATGCTTTCTGGAAAGGTTGTAGCAATTTTACTTCCAGTTACAGGGCTAAGGGCAGGCTAAGGGCTAACCCTGAACTCCTGCCAGCACGGAGGATTCTTGCCTTTTCAACATGTCTGCAAATTTAATGGAAACATCTTGTTGTTTAGTTTGCATGTCCTAGATTACTAATTAGCGAGATTGCTTTTTCTTAATGTTTATTAGCCATTTCTCCTTTTTTGAAATGTGTATTTACATTCTTTGCCTGTTTTTCATAGGGAATTGTATTAGTTCTTTCTCTGTCAGGTTTCTGTAAATATGTTCCCCAGCTTGTCATTTATATTCTAAATTTTGTTTACACTTTGATGTGTAGTTTACAGTTTTCCACAGACAAAACCATCAGTATTTTTCTTCTCAATTTCTTTCAGTGCATTCATGCCTTGCGAGCACTTTCTCATTTGTGGATCAGCTAAATTCTCATCCATATTTTCTCTCAAAGTGTTTTTTTTTTATATGTCATTTTAAAGATTGGGTTTCTAGTCTGGCTCAAATTTATTTTGGTGTATGGTATGAAGTTGTGAGGATTAACTTGATTTTTCTTTTCAAATAGTCAATTTTTCCAGTGCCATTTATTGAATAAACGCCTTTTCCTCCATTGTTTTAGATTCTCCCCTTACCATATTATTAGGTTTTTAAATATGGCAAGTCTTAGGTCTATAAATCAGGCAAGTATTAGGTCTATAAATCAGGCTTCATTCATATATATGTTAATTCTTATCTTTGTTCAAACTTTTAATAATTATAGTTAAAAATTTTTTTTAATACCTGGTAGGGCAGGCCCAACCCATTAATCATCTTTTTTCCAAGAAAATATTTAGTTACTTTCATTCATTAATTCCTCCAAATGGAAGTCTAGTTTAAGATCCCTTTGGCACATTGCCAGTACTCAAAGATGAATTCAACAGATATCTGCCATAATATTTAGTTTTTTTTTAATTCAATGGCATTGATTTTATTTGAATTTTTGTTTTACTTGAATCTTCTTTAATGTCTTGCATTCCTGAGATAAACCCCATTTGCATACATCACAAATCTTTAAATGACATTTAATGAAAAATTAATTTTCTTTTTGCAGTTTTTTTGAGACTTCAGTACCTTTAGCTGTAAGTCAATTTTGTGTGATGAATGGTAGCCATTTTTCATTTGCCATGGAATCACATCACAGAGTGAACAGCAGCTTAACACAGTTGTCCTACACTTTAAATAAGTTTGCTTTTCAAATGCTGTTTGCAGATGGTATCATATTATAATAACATAATTATTAAATTTTTAAAGTGCATGAATATTTTGCAATGATCCTGTTTATGAAAGATTGATATACAAAGGAAGGAATTTGCTCTCCTTCAATTATTTCAAGAATAAATAAGAAAAATTAGAGTGTGAAAAACGTTAAAGAAACATTAACAACGTCAGCCAAAATCTCATTTTCCAGAGGCAACCACTGTGTACATGTAGGTATGTGGGGTTTTTTTATACACACACTCCAATATATATAGAATAAGGTTTTGCATGCTGTTTTGTAATCTGTTTTTCCTACTTCACAATATACCATGAAATTTTCTATGGCTTTAATTATTCTTGTACAGTGTCATATTCAATGGCTGCGTAGAGTGACTCTACCATGGATCATTTTGCCATTCCTCCGTGGTTGAACATTCAGGTTTGGTGTGATTCTGCAGTAGAATAGAGCCATGATAAGCATCTTTACTCTTACCTTAACATTATCCTAGTCTGTAGCATATAAACTGTGTTGTCAGTACACATACACACTCATCCCTGGACAAGGCAACCTGATGACTCCCTGGTCATGGCAAGGGCCCCTCGTCTTTAAGGAGCTGGAAAAGAGCCAAGAGGACCTCCTCCTGGCAGTGTTCTGCTCAGATTACCGCTCAAATTCTAAGTGTGAAAGAATGAATGAGAAAGCAGTTTCAGAGATCATGCAACAGAGAATCTCAGCAGCTTGGGGCTGCTTATTGTTTGGCGCAGGTGGATCTGAGGCTCTGACTTGCTCTAGTCTGTATTCTTTGCCACTCTCCTGTGCCTCCACACCTAGCTCTGCAACCTCTCTAGCCTTTCTTCCGCTGTGAGCTCCCTCTTCCCAATGGCCTAACAGCTCAAGGCCAACCAAAGAAAAGATCCACTGGCACAGACTCTCCTTAGCCCCCTTGTTCTTTCTCCCTAAAGGCAGCTGGGGCTCTGCTTGGGGCTCTGAAGGTGTCTGCAGGTAGATGTTGGGGCTACCTCATCCCAGCTTGTGGCACTGTCATTGGATGCATTCTCAGAAACATCACCTAGACATGGAACTCACCTTTGTCTGGAACCCAGCCACATACTAGTAAGAGCACGGTGGGGTGAGAGGAGCCAGGGAAGAAGGTCTGCCAGCTCCAGGCACCACCAGCACATAGAGATCAGTAGAGATCAGTGTGGGAAGGGTGCCCATGACCACAGCCCTATGACACAGAAGGAGGGTGCTAGTGCTCAGTCAGCTCGCTCAGTAGTTGGTCTGCATCTGGGAGACAGGATAGCTGATGGCTAAAGGTCCAGGAATGGTTGGGGTGCTTGCCAAGCAGCCCAGATTGGGTAGGGAAGAGAAACAATAAAATTCAGAGGAACCACACAGGTGAGTGTGAGCAGGGTGGCTTACTGCTATGTAGTAGGAAGGTGAGGAGGCAGTTTTTAGATGCTGTTTTCTGAATTTACTCCATTCACTTACTCATTTATTCACTCACTTGTACATTCACATAATCACATATCATTGAGCATCTGTTTGCTGTGCCCTATGCTAAGAGGGCCAAGATGAAGAGGGAAGAGGAAGGAGCATTATGTTAACTTAGCATCAGCTATGAGTCTGATGCCTTAAATAGATTTTCTCTTTGATCATCACCTGTGAAGTAGGTGTTGTTATCTTCTATGAGGCAACAAAGACTCAGAGAGGTTAAGTAAGTTGTCCAAGGGCACACAGCTACTAAGTGCTTTCTCAGAACTGTCTCTCAGGATGTGCCTGCCCCAGGGAGAACTTGCCATCTCATGCAGAAAATGGCTTGTTGAGCAAATAGTGGCCAGGCATGCCCAGCTGTGGCTGCCTGACTAGGAACACTTGAGAATCACCTTCTTATTCTGCCATGAATCAGCTTCCAAGGGATCTTTTGAAATAAATTTGCAGACCCATTTGGCTGGCTCTGACCCTGATCATAGCTCTCATGGATCCAGAAGAGTCAGATTGTCATTCCTCTGCTGGCAGGGCCTAGAGGCCAGTCTTCAGTTTGGAGGACTTCCAGGAAAGATACTGCCATGACCTCCATAAAACTCATTTCACATTTAGCCTCAGTTCTCCTGGTCCTCGGGAACTCCACAATGAGAGAGAACAGAACCACCTCTGGTTAAGTTTATCCTTAGGGCATAGGATCCTGTACACAGCCTTCATCTTCCATCATCTGCCTCAGCTTCCTGTTATCCAAGCTAAGGAATCTAAATCATTTCTCTTCTCTAGTTACTTTCTGTACCTGCTCTATCAAAGTATTGAGTCCCAGCTAAACCATGAATGTTAGAAACTGGACCGTGAATGAGGCAGATGCTGGGTGATAGGATCTAGTGGTTAGGACTTGAGACAAATGAGAGGATCTCATTTTGACTTTGTTTTAGACCAGGGGCTCTCAACCATTTTGGGAGCCATCAACCCCTTTGAAAATGTTCTGAAAACTAGAATTACACAGATTATCTTATCAGAAAAAGAACACATATGGACATACTAGTACATGCAATAATTCGCATGTAGTTTTATGAGGTCCATGGCCCTCCCCAACAACACACATTTTTGAGGCAGGGTTAGGAAGCCTGTTCAGCTCACTAGGTGATCCTGGAATGTGTGGCTTAGTATGTCCTTTGGTGAGCAGAGTTGAGGGTTACCTAGGCAACCCTTTGCAGATACCTCCCAGTTCACTGTTTTCCATAATTCTAGAGAAGGATTCTGGTTTCATAAGATATTTGCATTATACTTGGCATTGTTATTGCTTCTTTCTAAGGAAATGAATTGACAAATCAGACTCTCTCCTGATCTTGGTTATTTCCCAGTTTATGCTGGCTCTTGGTTATATTAGGCCCACAGGGGAACTTCGTTACTTCTCTCTAGCAAATATTAACTCATCTCTGTGTTACTCTAGAGAGGGTCTGAGTCAGGGGAGGAAAATACCTTGTCTTAGCTACTCTTCTGTGTTCCCCTAAACCAACAGGAGAGACCCCAATATTTACCAACATCCTGTCCAGTCCAGGACTTTGCTGAGGAAACTATAATCATTTGCCTCTTCTGTAGTTACTGCTCTTTCACTTTTTAGATACTTTCCTAGAGCTCAAGTTTGATACTCCCTTTGGGATTTTCTTGTATGTATGTGCCTCCATCATTATGTTACTTACATGATATTAAAATTACATGTTGATGAATCTCATTCTCCCCCTAAAGAAAATGTCACTTTAGGTAAAAAAATTCTGCATTTTTTATCATTGTACCCACAGGAACTTTGTCTGACACATTGGTGCTCAATAAATATTTATTGAACTGAATAGGGAAATGTTTAGATAACCAAGGTAATAATTTGAGGAGAGATTTAAAAATTGCTTAAAACTCTAGGTCAACTCATCCACCTCAGATATAGTCAAGTAGTTTATGCAGAAACCTAAACATGGTATTGGAGTTCATGCTGTCTCATTTCCATGGCAGGTGTGTGTGTGTGTGTGTGTGTGTGTGTGTGTTGTCTCCATGTCTATGTCTTGTCAACACTCCTTCACATTTGTTTATCTCCCTGATATGTCTTAATGTCTGTTTTACCTTGGTCTTTCTCATTTGGTTCACATATCCTGGGACAAGCTGGACAGCAGCCACTCCAAGTAGTGACTACACAGCTACTCAGGACCAAGGACAGCGGCTCACATGTCTCTGAAGGGGAGAAGGTGCTTTGGTTTCCTAAAGTTTATTCAGTAATATGACCTTTGGGTGTGGCCCTTTGGGTGTGTAACATCTGTCGGGTTACAGTTCTGCAACCTTTGTTATTACCTTGGCCCTACAGTTCCATTTGTGGTGGGCCTGAGCCTGGTATGTCGCTGTGGCATTGCTTCCACTGATGGGCATGGTAGTGAGACTAGGGCAGGAATGGCACAGCTGTGGAATCAGAAAGCATGGAGTAGAACAGGGAGAGCTCTGGGCTGGGGTGAGAGAGACTTTTCCAGGAGCTGCCTGTGAGGGTCTCCTGCTCCGAGCTCTGCAATCGGCCTCTGTTGGTGCTGTATGCCACCTGCACTTGCATTTCAGGTCATGGGAAATGGGGAGGGGGGAAGGCATTGGGAGGTGCTGGGCCATTGTATGTTTGGATGTCTGCCAGAGTGCCTTCCATAATAAGAGGGACAAAGCTGGCTTTTCAGATCCACAATTTCATCTTGAACTAAAGTCATTATACCCCGATTAAATTAACATTAATTAAAATTAAAATGCTATTGATGGGCACCTGGGGAAGAGGGCAAGAGATTGAAAGTGAGAGTACCAAGGAGTGAGACTCTTATGTCTCCATAGCACATACCTTCTGCCTCTGACTGCCTCTTCATTCTCTCTAAATATGTTACAAAAGCAAATATACAGCTAATGTTCAACAGCTAATTCATATTCGTCACTGACTAATTCATCACTGGCTAATGTTGTGTATTACTTTGAGGACCCATCTAAGAATAATGCACAGCATAACAAAAAAGGCAATAAATCTTTCACCATCGCCACCATTCATGAGCACTTTAAATAACCCGGTCAGTTAGCACAGAATCAGTTTAAAAAAGAAGTGATGGGCAGATATAATCACTTCTGAAGTGGCTATTTTCTTGTGTCTAGGGTACACTGAATGATGTCAGCTTTTCAGAGGCGGGAGGGAGGATGAGTGAGCCTGTGTGTATTGCAGCTGAGGTCTCAACTCGAGCTAATATTAAATGTTGTGAAGAATAAACAGAAACGGTTTGCTCATTAGCTGGGTTTAGAGAGGTGTTACCCACATGTTTAAAGTGCTAATTATCAGTGATCTTTAATGGAGCTAATTTAACAGTGGTAAGTGTTACATATTTCTGCTCTTCAAAAGTAGCCCATTAACTAGGCCTTTATATCTGATATTGACTTCAGAAAGTTAATATTGAAATTGGCCTCAATTAGAGTTCATAGGGGAGTGTGAGAGAAGGATGGAGAAGGGGGTGGAAGTAGGCACAGGGAGGTGGGCAGGGGAAGAAGAGGCACAGCAGTTATTAAACACCTTTTTGTGGAAGGCACCATGGCACTGATGAGGAAGAGTCAGTCCTTGGGTCACTCATTCCACACCAGCTGTCTGCAGGCACTGGAGATGTGGAGATAAGCACCCAGTCCCTGACCTTGGGAGTGTAGAGTCTAGACAGGGGTCCAGATGCAGCAGGGGAGATGGCACAGCAGTGATGTACCTGCCACGTGACATATAGCTGGGGGTGGGGAAGGGCTTAGGGAAGGCTCCCTGGGGAAGGTGCACAGCTCACTATAGCGCAAGACAGAAAACAGTCAAAGTGAAGTGTGATGTTCAGATGCATGTCAGAACTGAGAGAAGACAGACATTGCTTCTCCCTGGAGTAAAGACTGTCCAATCTGGCTGTCATCTCAAGTCCCTTGCTACTGCCTCACATTGCATAAAACCTCATCACGTTGCTTAGAAAGGCTTGAAAGGCTTAGTAGTTAGCATTTGCCAAAGAGGAGCCCTTGCTTGTTTTTCCTCTCCTGCTATGCATTGAAATCAGGTAGCTGAGGTTCATAAACGTCCTTCTCTTAGAAGTCCCCTGGCCCAGTGTCAGGGCAGAGAACTCTGCTCCTCAGGGTGTGTCTCTCCTCCACGCTGCAGCTCACTCGAGGAAGGAGGACACTGCCAGGGCTGGGTTGACGTTTGTGGTGTCTGTGGTGAGAGACAGATGTGGGAGTTGGCCTCACAGTAGGCGAATGAATCCCCAGGTTGGGGAGAGGCAGGTGGATCTCCACACTGTGCTATATGCTGTGCTGCTGACCAAAGCTGCCCAGGCTCTTTCTCTGCTGGATTTATCCCTTTTTCTTAGCTTACACTTCCTGCCTTCGTATGAGTTGTTTTAATGAGAGCTCCAAGGGACATGTTTATAGTCACTGGAGGAGTTTTTCAACAGGCAGTTTCCTCAATAGCTCATTAGTGTCTGTAAACAGGAGACATTAACTTCTCTCTCTCTCTCTCTCTCTCTCTCTCTCTCTCTCTCTCTCTCTCTCTCTCTCCTCTGCTCTTACTGTTTTCCTTTCATTCTTGTCACCTCTCTTTCCTTTTCTTGTGTTAATATAAAAAAGGGGGAAAGAGAGAGGGGAACGAAGATCATCACCTCTACCCACCAATAAGTCCCTTCCCATCTCTAGCTGAGCTGACAGTGTCTCATCCCAAGGGCTTTGCCCATCTAGTCCTTATGGAGAAGGGACCTTAAGTCTCTTTCCTCTATTATTTAGTTCCTCATTGCATCTTCATGAGGATCTTACATGAACTTTCTGCCTGCTACTGGCCTGCAAGCCTCCCAAGAGGTACCTCACAGCAAACCTTCTTCCTGACTTAGGGAGAAGATAAAAAGAGACACAGATCAAGTGCCCTTTATTCCAGCATCCACCTCAGCAGGAGCCTCATGTCCCATTCTCTGTCTCCTTGAAGGCAGAGCAGAATGTGATGTGCAGGTTGGGGTCAGAGCCTGCTGGGTCCAGCTCTGCCTGGAGTCACAGCTTTGCTCTGGGACCACATTCCACCAGCTCTGGCCCTTGCTCCTGGCTCTCTGAGTTTCCAAAGGCACTTGCAACCACATCTTTTCTGTCACCTTCCTCAGAGCCCACCCTATTAAGAGGTCGGGTCAAACTGAGATCACCTCCATGCCTTCCATTCCGTCACTCCTTAAGTCTGCTTTTCTGTTCAGCCAGTAAGCTCTCTCTATCTCTGGCATCCGGCTCCCTTGCCCCTCCCTTGCCTTGACATGTGTTGCTCCCCACCAGAGCACCATTCCATGGCCCTTCCTTTACCCACAATCCAGTTCCAAGACCGCCCCCTTGGGGAAGCAGCCTGATGATTCACCTCCAATTATCATCCTTACTCCCGTCTTCCTGTGCGTGCTCAGGTTCAGTTCAATGTTCCCTGAACTCTCTGCATGTGGCTGGCACTGCACTAGGTGCTTGGGTAGAACAAAGGGCCAGATGCGGCCCTACCCTCAAGGTGTTAATGGGGAGTGGAATGGAAACACTGAGATGCCTTTCATGAGTGAGGGAGTACAAGGAACAGCCAGGGACACCTCAACTTGACCAGAGGTCAGGGAACCTGCACAGAGGAAGTGATGGCTTAGGTAGAGTTTTAAGGGGAAGAACCAACAGAATCAAACAACTGAATCGATATTTGGGATATAGGAGAGGAGGAATCTAGGATGCTGCGCATGTTTCTGTTTTGGTAACTCAGCGGATGATGGTGCCAGCAATCAGGATGTAGAAGATATAGGGCAGCTAGGTTGAGAGCAGGACAGGAGAGTGTTTGTTAGAATCTTAGTATCTTAAGTTGTGTCATATACAGAGTCTGGTAGTTCCCTGGTGTTGGGGAAATGGGTGCTAGGTATTTCATTAGGTTGGAGACTCTCAGAGGCCAGAAATTGGGTCTCCCCTCTGAGGAGAGAATTGCCTGACATGAGCAGTGCATTCTCATGTGAAGCTCCCTGAGCTCCCCTTCCTCTCCCCTTCAATATTGCCCCACATCCAGGGCTTTGTCCCTGTGGGTGAGAGTGCAGATGTGATAAAGAGGCATAAACCAACTAGCTCCTCTGTCCTCCAGGGCCAGCTCGGAGATGGCATCTTGGTCTACACAAATGATCAGTGACAGTACTTAAGGTACTGAGAGCAGTGAGGAAAACGGGTCTGAGGGTTGGGATAATGGGAGAGATTTGTTGTGAAATGAAAATATTCAATGCATGAAAGAGTGGATGAAGCTACCCCAATTCTGAGCAGCTTGGACAGGTATTATTCAAAAACACTTCTACTGCCCCCCCCCCAAACAAACAAACAAACAAACAAACACAAGCAAGACATGATCCAGTCTCAGTGCCCTGGAAGAGGAGGTTACCTATGTTCTGAGTAGCATTTTTATTCTGGAGCTGAATCTGAGTGATGGGTAATGGCTGCCTCTCTGGGATTCCCATGGAGGAGATGGGAGGGATGATAAACAGCACAAGATCAGACTTCAGAGGTTCAGTTTAGATGAGGCTAAAGGATGCTTTTATCTATCTCTGCCTCTGAGGCCACTCTGAAATAGAAAAATGTACTTCAGTGTACAGCAGTTCCCTAAAGGGAAAGTGCATGCGAATCACCTGGGTTTTTAATTAAAATGCAGGTTCCTGAGTTGGCAGGTCTTGGGTGGGGCCTGAGATTCTGCATTTCTTTTAAAAAATATATTCTTATTGATTTCAGAGAGGAAGGGAGAGGGAGAGAGAGATAGAAATATCAATGATGATGAGGGAATCATTGATTGGCTGCCTCCTGCACACAACCTACTGGGGATGAAGCCCGAAACCTGGCATGTGTCCTGACCGGGAATCGAATCTTGACCTCTTGGTTCATAGGTTGATGTTCAACCACTGAGCCACCTGAGCTGGGCAGAGATTCTGCATTTCTAGCAAGGTTCTCACTGGCCGGTGATGCTTATTACTTTGAGTGGCAAGGCTGTAGGACTCACCTTTAGGAAGTCTTTCTTTTGAGCCCCCTTGCATTCTCTATGGGTGACGCCCTATCTCCTTATCCTTTCTACATACCTGTCTGTCTTTGCCTGGAAGCCCCTGGAGAGCAGGGCCTATCCTTTACTTGTGTATCACCAAAGCCTAACAGAAGGCCTCATGCTTAATAAGGAATTGGTGAAAGAATGAATAGAAATAGAATAGAAAACTGTCCAAATTGGGCCCAAACCAAGGTTTGGCCTATTGGACTCTTGGACTTCTCTCTCCACTGTAAGCCAGGTTTCTTCCTTACAGCAGACCAGTCAGTATTTCAGCGCTACTTCGGTGGGGGCCTGATGCTGGACACCACAAGGATAGAGTGGGAGAAGGAGGCAGAGACCTGAGCATTGGGGAATTCACCATCTCAGTGATGGAACGGGGCTCAGGCCCACTTGAAGCAACGTTAGGACACTTACACGGTAACTTCTAAATAAGTGCAAATAAGGGAGTGTGACTGAAAACCAAAGGAAGTGAAGAGCAAGCCATGGGCGTCCTGGCAGCTTGCACGTCCACATGCCCAACCTTCAGTTGTAGTTTCTTTACTTGTTGAAATTGGGGTTGCTTTCTGGAGGAAGTTAGCATGGAGCACACGGCGCCCAGCTGCCCTGGGGACTCACTGCCATCCCAGAGTCACAAAACCGTGGACAGGGACTGTGACACCAGTCCTGCTGTCGTGCATGGGGCCACGGAGAGGCTGGGAGCCAGAGTGAGCATGACTGGCATTGTCCGGCCTGGAGAATGGTGACAGGACAATGTGTAGAGGAACAGGCAGCAGCAATGTAAGCGGAACGCATTTGGAGCGAGGCGTAAGCAGAAGTGGGGCTTGGAGAAGACCCATGCTGGAGGTCCTGGGGCGATGGCAGTGGCAATCTTTACTTCCCTAATAGATGCAGATCATTTCAACTTGGCTAATTAACGGGAACAGCAGGCTGGTAATTCTGCCAGCAGCAGGACACGAATGGTGTGGGATTGGCGCTGAATGCCAGCGGAGCATGCCTTTGTCCTTAAGAGAAAACACAGTCCTCACATTGGGTCAGGCCCATGAGGGTGCCCTTACAGTAACACCAAGGGGTTAGGGGCTTATATTTTTTTTCAGGCTTCCTTTAGGGGTAGCAAGAGGCCTACTGTTTCAACAGGCTTTTATTTAAAGGGGAAGCTGGTGTATGGTTGGTCTAGAGTTTATAATCTGTGCTAGCAAACATACCTTATACCAGAGGTCACAATCACGGTTCAGATCTGCCTCACAGATAGTCTTCCATCACTAGTCTCCCATTTTGGTAACTTGTGCCTTGAGCATCACAATCCCTAACCTGATTACTGGGAAAAAATGGGCTGGGCGGCTAGGGAAGAGTTGTTGTATCTTCAGAAAGTACACTGACTCTCATTAGGGAATTTGCTCCCAGTACTTCCTTTCAAAGCATATTGATCTGATCATCTGAGGATGTTACAGGCTAATGAATATGAAGAAGAGATTTGGAAAGTCTCAATGCTGAGTGGTACTCTGGAGATCATCTGCTCAGATCACCAGCGCTTGGTGTGACGGATTAGGCCATTGACCTTGCGCAAGTCACTCTAAGGAAGGGTTAACAATTCATTCACTTATTTATTATTTCATCAAATATTTATTGACCATTTACTAGAAGTCCGCCCAGACATGAAAACATGTCGCTATTTGATGGGTCCTGTTTGAGTCAGCATTCAATGAACTTCCCCTTTATTACAGACTCTGACAGCTGGTTTTACCGTGACTCTGGGGGGATTGACATGTAGGATCTTCAGCCAGTGCAAATAGGTTTTCTATGTGAGATCACCACCTTCTGAGCTGCTGGGCTAATTAATTTAGCTCTGCTTGGCCTTACCTAATACATATATTGTTGAAAAGTTATTTGTAATTCAATTCTGGCAAATGAAAAACTAATTTAAACCACTCAGGCAGCTTTTATTTAAAGAGACCCCGGAGCCACTCCTGTTGTAATGTGAAAAATCTTGTTATTGTTGCTGGAAATGATCATCCCCTAGTCAAGGATTTTGTAAATTTGGACATTTTAGGGTTTCTTATGGTGGTACAGCGTGGCAGATAGCACAGCAATGGTCTGAGCTGGATGGGGAGGACTCTGGCCCGGAATCTTAGACCAGCCCATCACAAGATACCGACATGTAGTGAAGCCCATGATTGCAAGCTGCTCCCTTCTCTAGGGTCCTGGAGCCTGGAGGGGAGAAGGAAGTGGTGGGCATGATGAGTGGGGTGTGAAGATGGGATTTGGAGCCCCCTCTCCTTTTCCATGGGTGGAAACGAGGAAGGAGTAAGATGGGGAACCTTTTGCTTCTGTTCCAGCAAATTCCGAACTCTTCCTTAAGGCCTGGGGTTGTGTGGAATTAGAGTTCTCTTGTATATTTTAACATAGTAGGGAGGAGAGGAAGAACAGTGGGAAAATTAGACAGGTAAGTTTAGGAGAGAGAGAGGATTATGTGGATTCTTGTTATACTGTAAAATCTCATTAGTTGGGGCCTTACTATTTTTGAACTTGTAAATAATCTGGAAGAAGACAGGGCTGAAGTTTAGATTTTCATATTAAATTTTTTTATCAGTGATTTTCAACCCTTTCATCTCATGGCACACATAAACTAATTACTAAAATTCTGGGGCACACCAAAAAATGTATTTTTTTTTTTTTTGCTGATTCAATGAAAAGTTGGTATAATTTTGATTCATTCATCCCAGATGCCTATTGTTGTGTTAGCTGCTGTCATTTTTTTATTTGACAATCTAAGGGAAAAGAGGTCAGTGCCCATGACTGGTCAGGTATTGCATGTTTTAAAAATTCTTGTGGCATATCAGTTGAAAATCGCTGTTGTATAGAAATGAAGAGTGTGTCTATTGATGTAGAGGAGAATGTTTTCAAACTGATACATAGAAAAACATTTCATATATGAAAATAAGCTACTTTGATGCAAAAGCATCATTTTACACAAACAATTCATGTATTAATTAAAGATAATCCTTGTCTAGTTGGTAAAGCCTGATAAAATGCTTCTTTACCAAGGAAGCTGGAACTTGTCCTTTTTGCATGAGGGTGAAAACCAACCAACGTGCATATCTATTTGTTATTTCTATAATAATTTATATTTATCCCAATTGGTTCCTACTAGTGAGGTTTAATAGCTTTTCTGTGTTGGAAGATAAAATCAGAGCATAAAGATCTATAGAAACTAAGGGTAGAAAGTGTAAAACAAGGCTTAGAATTAAACTTCTTTTTTATGCTGCTATTTTTTTTCTATTGCCTACAGTTTTCTTAAAGTGAGCCTTGCAGTAGGTTACTCCAGCATCAGGTACTATAGGCCAACTTGTAAAGAGAAGCAACTGATGAATGAAAAGGCTCACTGTCTTCATGTAGTGAAAAATGAAAAAGAAGAAATAGGTGAAATTGTCAGAGACACATAGGAACTTTGTTTTGGATTAGGGTATGCTGCCTGACCAGGCGACTGACATTCGGGGGATATATCACTTCTATTCTTCTTTTTTTTTTTCCCCACCACTCTTTTTCTATGTTTTAAAAAATATATATTTTATTGACTTTTTACAGAGAGGAAGGGAGAGGGATAGAGAGTCAGAAACATCAATGAGAGAGAAACATTGATCAGTTGCCTCCTGCACGCCCCCTACTGGGGATGTGCCCGCAGCCAAGGTACATGCCCTAGACTGGAATCGAACCTGGAACCCTTGAGTCCACAGACCAGTGCTCTATCCACTGAGCCAAACCGGTCAAGGCTCACTCCTATTCTTTTGTTGAGCGTGTAGTGGGCTCATTTCCCTTCCGTAGGCCGGTGATCTTAATACCAGTTGTTGTCAACATTCCCAACAATTTTGGATCTCTTGAACTTGTCAGTGTTTAGCGGTTCAGACAGCCCTGAGTGGAACTGTCCTGCCCAGCACGTTTCTTCCTCTGTAGATTGTCATATTTTCACTGCAGGAGAGTAGGCCAGGAGCAGAAAGGCACGAGGGGGTGTCCGTGGGCCTTGGTTCTGTTTCACTGAGCTCACACAGAGCTGACTTTCTTCTGGAGTCCCTGTGGGCCATGTCCCCTGTGGTGACACATAGCTAAGACTTGGGTATGGGCTGGCTTTCCGGGACATTCCCTCTGGGGTACTCGGGCTTAATGACAGGGACACCGCCGGTTGACCTGGGGTTTGGGTGTGTGTGGAAGCTGGTTCCTCCCTTCCCCTGCATCTCAGCCCTGGCTGGGTTGTCCTTTGCCTCCTGAGGCTACTGTTTCCCCAGGCACATGGTTATCTTCCACTCACTGTGAGCCCCGTGCCTCTCCCTACAACCCCCTAACAGACCCCAGAAAAGAGAGAAGCAGAGAAGCAGAATGTAAGCAGAGATGAGTTGCTGAAGAAGGGAGTGCATTTTCTTCCCAGGAGATCGGTGTCTTCCACCCCCTGCTTGTTGAGGGCTGACAATGGCCACTTTGAAGGGGAGGGAGAGAGGCATGGAGAAGGGTATCCCATTCAACTTTGCTTTCCACGTGGGGATTTTTTGTGGTTTCCTTTCCCCATTCACAGAATGAAGACTCACAGTTGCTGTGCCACATGAGGAAAGGCAAATAGAATGATTTAGGGCAGGGGTCCTCAAACTTTTTAAACAGGGGGCCAGTTCACTGTCCCTCAGACCGCTGGAGGGCTGGACTATAGTTTAAAAAAAACTATGAACAAATTCCTAGCACACTGCAAATATCTTGTTTTAAGCAGGACAGGCAGCGGCAGCAAAAACACCCAGCATGTGGCCTGTGGGCCATAGTTTGAGGATGCCTGATTTAGGGCATTGTGGTCCCTCTTGATATTAATGACCCTGTTCAGTAGATGTTTGCTGAGTGTTTTCTGTGTACCAGACACTGGGCTGGTACTAGAAGTGGATCCTCTCCTGTTCCATTGGGCCGGGCTATAGGGCCTGAATAAGACACGACTTTCTGGCCTGTGGTGTGGTTGGGAGGCTGAGGGTGGGGCCCAGGGATCCGCCACTTGGCCTCTTTCATCCTGATTCCTTCTGTCTTGTTGTCCCACAGGTTCTTTTCGGAATGATGGTTTGAAAGCTTCTGATGTTCTTCCCATCCTAAAGGAAAAAGTGGCCTTCGTTTCCGGTGAGTGTCTGTGGAACTTTTCTCTGTGATGGACCCAGAGAAGCTCTGTGTGTGTGTGTGCATGCACATGTGTGGCACTCACTTCTTTGTGGGTTAGTGGGAGAGAAGTGTGGGTGAAATGGATGCTGGGAGCAGCTGCTTCCTCTCTACAGAGGGAGGCAGAAAAAGAAGGGGAAGATTTGGTCCCAAGTTGGGTGTTCTGGAGGATGCTTACAACCACAGGTGGGTGCCCCCTACTTCACACCCCACACACATACACCTCACCCTGTCCATGCTCTCAGGCCCATCGGGCCCACAGGAGCCACTGAAGCTCCTCAGAGAGAGGCTCCACCTGGAGGGGTCTGTCCACGTCATAATTCCCAGAGGTTTTATTTGGTTCATCTCTGAATGGATCACAGACAGGATATTAAAATGTTTTTAAAATTTTTCTATCTCCTTTTTTAAAAAAGTGATTTTTTCTTTTTAGAGAGAGAGGAAGGGGGGAGAGAGAGAGAGAGAGAGAGAGAGAGAGAGAGAGAGAAGAAGAAGAAGAAGAAGAAGAAGAAGAAGAAGAAGAAGAAGAAAGGAGAGGAGAGGAGAGGGGAGGAGAGGGGAAGGGAGGGGAGGGGAGGGGAGAGAGACACATCTATCAGCTATCTCCTGCACATCCCCTACCCCAAACCCCGGCCATGTGCCCTGACTGGGAATTGAACCTGGGACCTCTTGGTCTATGGGATGACACTCAGTCCACTGAGCTCTGTATCCTTGTTATCTGTCTCCTTCTTATCTCTCCTTCCTGTCAAAGGGAACTCAAGTGAGTGTTTGCATCTATCTATTTATTTTTCTGAATAATGACTTCCAAATATTTATTTCTGACATCTCTCTCCAACCCATCTTGTGCACCTGGACTTTTTGAAGTGTAATTGAGGGGTCAGCAAACCATAGTTTGTAGGTCAACCACTTGTTGTTTTTTTTTGTAAATAAACTTTTATTGAAATGCAGCCATATGAATGTGTTTAGGCAGTGTATTCATTTCCTTTGCTACTATAAACAGTTACCAGAGACTTGATGGCTTACAACAACAGAAATTTATTTATTCTTTCGCAGTTATGGAAACCAGAAGTCCAAAATCAGTTTATTGGGATGAAATCAGGGTATCAGCAGGGTTATGCTACCTCCAGAGCTCGAGGGGAGAGTTTGTTTCTTACCTCTTCAGCTCTGGTGGCTGTCAGCATTCTTTGGCTTGTGGCTGCATCATTCCCGCCTCTGTCTCCATGTTCACAGTGCCTTCTGCGATTCTGTCTATGTCGGATCTCCCTTTGCCTCACAGTGAGGAAACCTGTGATTGTATTTAGGGCCCACTCATAATCTAGAACAGTGGTTCTCAACCTTCTGGCTCTTAAAACAGTTCCTCATGTTGTGACCCCCAACCATAAAACTATTTTTGTTGCTACTTCATAACTGTAATGTTGCTACTGTTATGAATTATAATGTGAATATCTGATATGTAGAATGGTCTTAGGCCAGCCTTGTGAAAGGGTTGTTCCACCGCCAAAGGGGTTGAGACCCGCTGATCTCGGATAATCTTTCCATTGCAGGTTTCTTAACTTAATCACATCTTTAAAGATTCTTTTTCCAAATAAGATAACATTCCAAGTTCCCAGGGATTAGGGCCTGGTACGTTTGGGGACAAGTCTAGTGAGAAATAGTTCCAACAGAGATAGATGGCCATAAGCCTAACATACTTACTATCTGGCCGTTTAAGGAAAAGTGTGGTGACTCCTGATATAAGTGAAGCCGAACTCTAAGGTGCACCAGCATCACTGTGGGTGCCAGTTCTAGGGCTTCTTGCATGCCTCCTGGGTCAGCGTCTCTGGCACAGTTGGGGGATGGCAAAACAAAGAGCCCAGGATCACATTGAAAGAAACCTGCTCAAGTGCTTAAGCCTTGTGGACTCACTTTGGCTTCTGGATGATCCTGGTCATCTACACGGAGTGGCAGCAGAATCACAGGGAAAGAGCCAGCGCTGTCCCACAGTGCAGGGGTTCCCTGCACAGGCAGTGCTGGCCTGGCTGATAGGTGACTGCCAGAGGGAGGGAAGGAAAGGAGGGTGAGGGTAACCAAGCAGCCTATGTCTCCCATCTGACCAGAGGGAAGAAGCAAGTCCAGTGATTCAGAGCGTTGGGGTGGGAGGCGAGGATAGAGTATGAGATGCGAGTATGGAAGCCTTTGCAAGGTACTATGTGCATTCTGTATTACTATGGTTAGTACTACTAATACTACTGCTACTAGGACTTCGTTATTGTTGTTGCTGTTAGAGGGGCATTACCAGGAAGCTGCCTGTCCCATTAGTGTTAGGTGCTTGTCTTTCTGTTGGGTAGTGAGCCTCTGTCCCTGAAGATGTTGAGTGGAAAACAGGCTGATCCCTTGGCAGGATCACGTGGCAGTGACTTTAGTAGGAGTAGAGACGGAGGTAAGAAAACCTCCAAAGCCTTTGCAAACTTGTATATGAGTGCTTGCTGAGCACGAGGGAAGATCTTGAGTAGAAGTCCTGGAGGCTGCTGGGCAGCACTCGGCCTTTAATTTCTGCTGCTGCCCATCATCTGGCCTCCCAGGACATGGGCCATAGCTCTCTGGGGAGTGAGCCTGATTGGGTCTTTCCCTCTTCTTTATGGCCTAAGACTATTCAACCTGGGTATCCACCTAGTCCTCCCATTCTCTCATGCCTGGTGTGCCTTCCCCCATACCTTCTAGTCTGAGCCTCTCTTCTCCTTTCCGAGTCAGTTCCCACTTTGCTTCCTCCAGGAGGCCTTCCTAGCTTTAATGCATAGTCTTTGAGCCCCATTTTGTTCCACATCAGTTCGGGGTATATGGATGTGGACATGGTACACTTTGACATGGCAACTCTTGCTTGATTATTCATGGTTTATTTTCCTCCCATGTGATCCAGCTGGACCTCTGGGGCAGGGCCCAGCCAGCCCTAGGGAAGAGCTGCCCAAGTATAGGGAGTTGTCCTAAAGGAGCACTCATAAGCAAGGTGCCAGGAAGGCAGCCAGTCAGGCGTGAGGCAGGTAGATGCTTCCCAGAGCAGAACCAAGCTCTGTACCGCTCACGCCCATGTGCCCATGTCGGTGAAGCAGCCTGCGGGAAGCCTTATTCATGCCCCTGGGCTTAGGGAACATTGTCTTTCCGTGCCTGGGGAGGATGCTGGGAGCCCCAGGGAGATGATGCCTGCATCTCAAAAACAAAAACAAATAAAAAAGCTCCTTGTATCCTGAGCTTTCAGAAGACAAAACACAAAATAAGGCAAATTAAAGAAACCCAGAATTAGACAACGCACGGCAGCAGTTGTATTTCTCTCTGAGAAGAAAGGGCTACAGGAAGGCGGTGAGCAGAGAAACGAAACTGTTGATTGTGCCCGCCCTCCCATGCTGTGTCTCCGGCAGGGCCAGGGTACAGGAGTGCCGTGCTGCCATGGGAACACACATTTAGAATAATCCAGTGCGGCCCAGCAGCTTCTGCACGTGGGCGTGTGCACGTGTGTGACGGGATGTGGGACTGCTCATGGAGCCTTTTAGTCCCAGCCAGGCCCCATCCTGCTCCGTCATTCACAGCCTCCCTCTTGGCCCTCTCTCTGGCTTCCTTTGTGGGTTATACCTCCCACTCACAGTACCTACTATCCCTTTTATCCAACCTTCTTGTGCAGGGTCCATTGCACCCCTGTTGTCTTCCTGTGTGCTCACATTCTCCTCTTGGCCACCTCCTGATGTCCCTCTCTGCCATGGTTCCCAGGGAGCACTGTTCCCAGGGAACCTGTGCTGCTGTGGCACAGTCTTTTGTGCTCTAGGGCTGTGTCTCTCAAAATGTGTTCTGTGGAACAACGGTGATCCTCAAAAGAGAAGACGGGTTTCCACTCTCAGATAAGTTTGGGAAATGCTGCATGATGCAACCCCCCTCTTAGAAATATCTGCCATGCTTATGAAAGCATATATCCACGGAGCACATGAGAACATTTCCCGCACTGCAGAACAACCTCCTCCCCTTACAATGATTACGATGTCCATGAACATCTTGCAGAACTAAAGTTACTTGGACCAGACTTTAGTATGATTCTTTAGATGTACTTTTCTTGTCTTCCCCCCAAAACTACTTTGATCTACTTGCCCTGACTGGAGCCTGACTCCCCCCACTCCCTAGAAAAACATAAGCACCATTCCCCTCCACCTGGGTCAGGGAAGCCCTAACTGTCCCTGCTCCCACCTGCCTCCTCCGCAGCCCTGATTGACCCTGCTTCAGTGGAAGGGGGTCAGTGCCGTCTCTAGAACATCAGAGAAATCCTTCCCTCTTTATTCTCTACATTCCTCTCCTGCAGCTTCTATCGCCAAAGCCTTGCACAAGTAGACAGACAGCAGGTACTTGCTAAGCAAGGGAACGGTGCTTTGGAAGTTCCTGCCACCATCTCCGTCACCTTTTCAAAACATGGCAAACGTGGCCACTTTTGCCTGCCACCCTCTGGGACCCACTGACTTCAGGATGAGGTTCTCATTTGTCATCCCTGCCTTCCCTGTCTGTGACTTTAGCACCTGTGTCAGTTATTGATCAAATTCTATAGCTTTGTGATTGCTCAGCCTCCATCTCTCTACCATGGCCATGCACATGCAAGACCTTGACCCTTGACGTATCTGCCTGTGCTCTTCAGCTCTTACCTTTGGCCCTTTCTGACAATCCCCTGTCAGCTGGGAGAATATGGATAGCAGATGAACAAAGCATGCCGTTCCCTCTTCCCCGGGCGCTCATAAGCCAGCAGGATGTTTTCTACCTTGCTTCACTCACTCCAGGCATTGGCTCCACTCTGCCTTGGCTCATGTTAGAGCCTGGCATGGGCACCATAGCCAGACCTTTCAGCAGAGCCCTCACTGCGCCTCCATACCCTGCCACCTTCCCTTAAGCCTATTTCACACCCAGTCTTCATTCTCTGGGACACTTGCCAACCATGGCCCGTTCTACCTCTCTCCCAATACCTCAAGCCTCCCTGACCCTTGGTAGGTGATCTTATCTCCTATTTCATTTAAAGAACTGTGTTCCCCATGCAGGCTGAACCCCTCCCTCTCCATGCTTTCCTGTTTCCTCCTCCCTCTTTGCATTCTATTAGACCGCTGCAGCACCCCCAAGGCCCCCTGGGACCTGCTCTGAGACCTTGCTCCATCCTTTGCCCCACTCTTGCCAGCACAGTGATTCTCTTCCTCTGTGCTTATTCCTCCTCTTCTTCCTATATAATCTTGGAAGGTCCTCTTCCTTCTGAAAAATATCTGGCTTGATCCTGCTGCCCCTTCCTCACTCCTTATCTGTGCTTCCTGAAGGGAGGGGATTGCACTGCCTCAGGCTTTCTCCCCTCACTCCCCTCCCCTGCCATCTGGACCCTTTCCCAGCCATGATTTTGTGAAATTTCCGTCTCCAAGGACAGAATTGGCTCTGGCTCAGGGAGGACACTGCCAACAGCCCTCCAAACTGCTTGGTTAGCCTTTGCCAACCAGACCAGCCTTGGCTCCCTTGTTGCCACGGCTCTTCTCTTAAGCTGTCCGTGGCAATCAGGAAGGAAGGCAACAGTTGCCATTAAAAGCACCACCTGAGTGAAAACCCTTTGAGGCGGAGAGTGTGGGGACCTGGCTCTCAGGAAACCTTCCATTCAGTCCCTCTGCTTCCTTTCCTTTACCTGGAAGGCAGCTGGGAGTTGGGGACTCTTCCAAGGCAGCTAAGCTGAGGGTGGTTATTTGTACAAAGAACCAGGGTGTGTGATATGGAAGGTCTGGAGCTGGGGGGTCTGGATTCAACTCTGATATATCTACACAGGTCTGCCCTGGTGTGGGGCAGGGGGAGGGGGCAGTGCTGAGACAGTTTTTCGTCAGAGCAAGTTTCTCAGTGGCCCTGATCTTCTGTGATCCTTTTCACCTTGCAGCCTCCTTATCTCCTCTGTTCTGGGGTGGATTGGGGTTTGGTGAGCCTCCCCTCTGTCTGCGTGACTTCAGGACCCCACAGTCACAGGGAAGCACTCATGCACCCACACTCGGGCTCTCCCTTTGCTTGCAAGAGATCCTTTTTCCAAGGGCCAAGCTTCCAGCTTCTTTCCCTGGCCTGCCTCTTGCATTAGATTCCCTGCGGGCCCAGCTCAGGAGGACGTGAGAGGCTGCCTGACAAGCATGTGGGTGGGGGTCTGCCGTCAGGACACAGAGGTTTTCTTTGTGGGGTGGTCGGGACCTGTGAAGTCACGGTTGCTGCACCTTCGCTTTGTCCCCATCTAGCTCTCCTGAGAAACTTGGTCCTGCTTCCTAATCATACCACCCCTTCATGAATTTAAACATTTAACTAAATTTTAAAATCACAGAGTGAATGGTGAGCAGGAAGCTTGGAAAAGAGAGGAAACAGAAGGCAGTCATGTCAAGTCCCAGCCTCCTAATAGCAGCAGTGCGCGTCCTTTCCGTGTCCTCCTTCCAGCTTTCTAAAAAATGGGATATTTAGAAAACATTTGTAATCGTAGTGTGTACAGTGCATAGGCAGCGATTAAGACCTTGAGGATCCTTGTTTCTATAAAGATTCATGTGCTCCTCCAGCAGGAGGGACAGGTGGCACCTCAGGCAGGCAGGCGGGGCGGCTCCTGGACTGTGTAGAAAACAATGTCTTTTCTATGAATCTAAATCCTCCCAGCATGCTGCGGGCTGGATGCTTCGGGGCTCTCACGGGTAGTCGGTTAATCCCGAGCACTCCCGCCTCACAGAGCCCCGTGAGGAGGAGTGCGTTGGAGCTTAAATTTCCAAAGACTGTCAAGGGCTTGCTTTCTCAATAGGAATAGTCACACCGCCTTCACTATTATTTCACATTCATAAAGAGCTTTATTTTTCCAAGTGCTTCCCCGCTTGCCAGCATCCACCCTTATAGCAGCCCTGTAATGTAGTCATTTTTTAAAATCTGCATTTTGCAGATGAGGCATCAGAGAAGTCAAAAGACTCGCTCAAGGTCACACGTGTTACCACAGCCAACTCCCATGCCCCTGTCCGAGGCGACCGGGTTTCTGAGGGCACCATGCTCCTGCCTGTTTCATCCGGAACTCTTTCCCTCTGCAGCACGCTTTCTGGCTGGTTTTCTCATGCTCACCCCTCTCCCTCCCTGCAGGGGGCCGTGATAAACGAGGTGGACCCATCCTGACCTTCCCCGCTCGCAGCAATCATGACAGAATAAGACAGGAAGACCTTCGGAAACTCGTGACCTATTTGGCCAGCGTGCCAAGGTAAGGTGAAGGGGCATGTCCTGCAGGGGGCAGTGGAGAGCATCTGGGCCGATGCAAGGGAGTTGGAATGAGCCTCCACCCCCTGCCAGAGGCCAGGGGTGTCTGTGCCCTCGTAGTGGATTCTCATTTTTCCTGGAACATCATCAGCCATTGTTCGTCTCCTTCCCATAAGTCCCATTGTTACTTCTGGGATTCCTGTGAGTGGAGTGGGAGCTGAAAGTGGGATCTGCGGGCAGAGGTGAAGGTCCCAGACTTAGAGGACCAGGACTGTGCCTAGAACCGGGGAGCAGGGCCTGCGGAGGAGGGCTGGGGGCCCTGCTCTTTACTTTGGGAAAATGGGAGCTCTGAGCGATTACACTCCGGCTTGTGTATTGGATTATTTTTAAAACCTGTGACTTGCGAATATGTTTTTGGCTTTTGGAGTTTGGGTCAAATAACTCCATTTGTATCACTCAAGAGGCAGCCTTCAGCTCAATCTAGGTCATACATTTTCAAGGGAGGTAATAGCGCCACCAAGGGGGATTGGTGCTGGGGGCAGCCAAAAGCTTGCTCCTTTATGCATTAAGCACAGCTCTACATGCAGCATGTAAACAGATATATCGTATATTTGAATTATTAAAATTTCTTTGGGTGGCTGATTAAGGAAAAAAGTATAGAAAGTTTTATTGGGAGTAAGGACAGTGATAATAAAATAAGTGATAATAAAATAATAAAATAAGCAGATTGAGAAACGCTGGCTTCTGAGTGTTTCTAGGTAGTGCTGGCCATAGAGGTTGGTGGAGGGAGACATGCTAAGAGCATGGTGTATGTATATATGTGTAGTGGTCCATGTCTTTTTAAGGAAGGAGAGGAGAAGTCTCTGCCTGATCAGAGAACCAGAGAATGTGAGAGCCAGAAGAGCCCCAGAAGTAATCCAGGAGAATGCGTGCTATGGTCTGCTTAGGAAGCAGGGTCGAGGTGGGAGAAAGTTGCATGTGGGTGTCAGTTGCATGTGGCTGAGCTTGGCCCAGGACTAGGTCCTCCTGACTGGTGCCCCAGGGCTCTCTGCACCCTCACAGAGATGAAAACTCTATTCTCTGTCTCCTAGTGGGGCTGGAGCCTGGCCGGTGTTTGTGTGGCAAATAAGAATCAGTGCCTAGGGCTTTCAGAATCTTCATCTTGTGTCTGTGCATTTTATAGGAGAATTAGTCAGTTACAGAGAGGAGCTATATGTTCAGCACTGCCTTTGCTGGACAGCCCTGGGTACTTCTTAAACGTGCTGATTAAGTCCTTGAAACAGGTGTCAGGCGAGGCAAGCACTACATTTGAAAGAGCCACAGGGGAGGCAGATGTAAAGGGACTGGTGGATGGTGATGGGCAGGTGGGAAAGGGAAGTTAAGAGCAGTCATCACATGCTTGGAAGGATGTGGAATAGAATGAGGACCCTGAAGAGCTCCAAGAAGAAGGCAGTGAACAAATAGACTTCGAATAGTGTCTACTTTTTTCCTTTATGATAGTCACTGGAGACTAGACAAATGGCAAAAGGCCTTATGCCGCAACAAAAAGAATTTGGATAATATTCAAAGAAAAACTTCTAAACTTTGTACATAAGATTTTGAGCTGAAGAAAAAATATGAGACTTCTTTTGTGCAGGTCTTTATTCAGAAGTATTCCTGTCTGTCTTAGGTGAGGAGATCGGCTAACTAACCCATGATGGAGCTAGGTAATTTAGCCATGTAGAGGCTAAGCAGTTTTAAAAGCACTTTCCCCTGGTTCACGAACAGGCATAAAACCAGGCATTTCCTAAATCAATTTACAGGAAAAGTTTTCATGGGGACCTGTAATGGACTCTCAGTTCTTTTAGAGCCAGAAAACCTTGGAATCCCTGGGGACATGAAGGTTTCATTTTTTTTTCTTTTTGGTGTGTTTATCACACCTCTGCAGCTAATGCATGCTCATCTTTTCTGTAGAATAGAACGTGAGGGAATTGGAAGAACACTTTTCTTCATCCTGACTTGTTAAGTAGAGATGGGATAAAATAGATTGGCAGCAATTAAAAAGGCAAAGATTTCTGCTGGGTGAAGGGGAATGAAACTCAAGAGGGGCTGGGAAGAAGGTCATGAAAAAGGAGAAACAACATATTACCACGGAAGGAATATGCTAGATACAGGCTCTTTGCTTCCCAGAGGGTGGTTACGAGCACGGCGCCCTGGGCTCCTGAGAACAGAGAAAGTTCTCCTAGGTTCTGGCAGGTGGGAGGCAGGAGTCCTGTTGCCACTTTTGGTGGGAAGAACTGCTCTGGGGTGCTTGGTGCCTCTCTCCTGGGGGGCTGTGCTCACCTGGAGTGTAAGTACCTGGAAGGCTACAGAGTTTACCAACTAGTCATGCCCTTACTAACCCTGCTGGCTCCAAGTTCACACATGAGGACTGTGGGAAACAAAACCTAGAACAGAACTGTTCTGGAGACAGTGAAGGTTGGGTAGGGAAACTGAAGAACGGAGCATGTCAGATAGTGTTTGCCACCCTCCTCCTCAGACGTGGCTATGGGAAAGAAGGGAAACTATGAAAATTAATAGCTAGATTAGGTGGATGATACTGATAGAAAAAAAATGCTCTATTCTGGGCCACAGCCCAGGAGACTGAAAGAACAGGTTCCTATGATAGTGGAGGGTGCCCTACAGACTGGTGTGACGGTCTGTAGGCAACATTTGACATGCATTTATTCATTCTTTATTTAGAGTCTCTGTGTGCCAGGCAGCTTAAGGATCATGGTGGGAAGGAAGAGATATTTGAGAAAGGGAAAACCTGGGAATGCCCCTACCTAGTGCAGACCAGTCACTGTGAAGGGCAGTGTAATATATGAGTTGGTAGCATTGGAGATGAACAGGCCAGTAGGAGAGAAGCAAATAAGGACTAGGAAGTAGCAAAAGAGGATCCTGGAATCTAAGGAACCACTTATCTTTATTATAATAATAATAAAGGAAAAGTTTATTATTTTTATTATTTTTTTATTATTATTATTTTATCCATAACCATTTATCCCCTCTATGCCCTCTTCCACCACCACCCATCTCTCCCTCTGCAATCACAACACTATTGTCCAGGACCATGAGTTACCTCTTTTTTGTTTTGCTCAATCCCCCTATCCCCCAACACCCCTATCCCCATAAGAGCTATCTGCCTGCTCTCTATCTATGAGTCTGTCTCTATTTTGTTTGGTAGTTCAGTTTGGAACCATTTATCTTGACCGTCAATTTTGAGCACCATTATAGAATAGATAATTAAACAGATGGTGGTGATAATTTATAAATGAATGGGAAGAAACAGTCCCACTGTGCTCTGTGAAAGCCAGGCCATGCCGGGACCGCTGCATCCAACTCTGCAGCATTGGACTCTGCCAGCCTATTTTATGAATTGTGACCAGCTAGTATTGTCAAAGGAACAGCACATTGAAAGATTGCAAACTGCGTCTCTGCAGTTGAAGGATTGAAGGACGTTTTTTGGAAGGAGTGAAAAATGGAAGAAAAGTGATTCCTGACTTCAGGTAGCAGGAGATCTGCCCCAGGATCAGAGAATAGGCACAGTGTCTGTGGCATGAATGGGTAGAAGTTAGAGATCAGGACCGAAGTGAAGGAAGGACCTGGCCATGTGGGAGCTGTCCAGCAGCAATGCCACTGCCTCTGGAGAAAGTGAGCTTCCTGCCACCAGAGCCTGGATGAGCTTCTGTGAGGCGTGCTGCATGCTGCAGAAGGAGTTCCTCCGTGAGGCTGGAGGGTGGATTTCTAGGAAGCTTACCTGCCCTGAACTGTGTGTTTCTGTAATACTTTCCTGCCCAGAACTGTGTGTTTCAATAATACATTCCTGCCCTGAACTGTGTGTTTCTATAATACTAAAAATCAAACACCCCAACAAACCATAAAATCTAGGACCTCAAAACAGAATATTACTACCCCTCCAACATACACTTCCTTCTCAGCCTCCCTAAATAAGTAAGGCCTAGAATTTCACTTCAGATCGTTTCTGCATTTTAAATCCTGAGAGAATTGCTTTCTAGTCTCCTTGAACTCCGGGTGGGAATTTTGGGACATCACCTGGGGCCATCCCAGATCATCCTAGGTGTGACAGTTTGGAACAGTCCTAGTTACTCTTTTGGGATCCATCTTAGCCTGAGATGAGTTCTTTCCAACTTCTCTTTCTTGTTCCTGATAAGTTTGAGCATATACCTTCTGGGTCTTCTCCAAACTTTCTATATTTTGAGCTGAGGAATTATAGAATATCAGGGTAGGAAGCCTTAAAAGTCTTCTTCTTTAAAAAATTTTTTCCTTAAAAATATATTTTTATTAATTTCAGAGAGGAAGAGAGAGGGAGAGAAAGATAGAAACATCAATGATGAGAAAGGATCATCAATTGGCTGCCTTTTGCATGCTTTCCACTGGGGATCAAGCCCACAAACCAGGCATGTGCCCTGACTGGGAATCCAATAGTGACCTCCTGGTTCATAGGTCTCTCAACCACTGAGTCACACTGGCCAGGCACCTTAAAAATCTTCTAATTAAATTTCCTAACAACTCTTTTTACTCAATTCAACAAATATTTTTTTGAGTGCCTATGATAAGCCAGGGCCTGGATAGGAATCATGAGTTTTCCTGTTATCTTCTCTGACTGTCATCAATCCTATGCTTATCTAGCTTTTTTTTTTTTGTTTTTCTGGCCGCTATCTGCTTGCAGTGACTTGTACATGAAAGGAGTGGAGAGGAAATACTCAGATACAAGCAGCTGATGAGTTTCCCTAGAAACTGAGAGACAGAATAGAAAATCTAGCCCAAGAGTGAATAATTGCCAGGCAAAACTCACAGTGTGAATAAGCTGCCTACAATGATTATTGGAGTTGGCCATAGGCTTGAGGTAGAATTTCCCAAGTATCAAGTAAAGAAATCCTGGGTCTTTTTATTGCATTGAATTCCTCCTTTTCATCATCATTGTTATCCAGCTTTGTCATGATCATTTTTCTGCTGCTCCTAAGGGCACCACCAGTTGTTAGTGACTTGATGTATCTGCCACTTCACTCTTTTCTTAGCAGCGCGGCTGAGATGCTAAAGTGTTCCGAAAGGAATGCAGGTGTCAGATTGGTGAGGAAAGGTAACAAGAAATTAAGATGGCACATTCTGCAATGCCAGTCAAACTAAGGTGCCAATATGCACAGCTTATTATTTGATAACATTTGCTCTTGTTCTACTGATTTCAGTTAGAGATAGATTGGGCTTATAGCCAGCACTCTCTTTGTGCAGCATCACCAGAAAAATAGAAATAAGCAGAGAGCCAGAAAGATGGTTAAAAGATGAGGAGGTAAAAACCGAAAGGATTTCCTCCCACTATATTCAGCATGAAAGAGCCCAAGCTATCCACACTGTCATCACTGGATGTGTTTTGTTCTAAGGGCCTATTGAGATTTGATGCTGGCGTCCTGACCTTAAAGAAGGATATGGGGAGTAGTGATGGAAAGTCCAGAAACAGGACCAATGAGAGCACTGGCCTAAAACATACCTCATTTATTTATTATTTTTAAATCCTCACCCAAGGATATTTTTCCATTGATTTTCAGAGAGAGTGGAAAGGAGGGAGTAGGAGGAGAGAGACCGGGAAGGAGAGGGAGAGAGAGAAGAAAGGGGGGAGAGAAACATCAATGTGAGAGAGACACATTAATTGATTGCTTCTCACGTGTAGGCCAGGGATTGAACCTGCAACCCAGATATGTGCTCTTGACCAGAATCCAACCTGCGACTCTTTGGCGTGTAGGCCGAAGCTCTAACCATTGGGATTCCAGGCTAGGGCTAAAACTTATACTGCTTAATATCCATTTTTTACTTATTTTGTTGCTTATGTATAGAGGGCTCATCATTTCTATTATAGTTCCCACATTCTACACAAATTTCTGAGTAATATCAGTTATGTCCCTATTGTTGGCTAGGAAGAACACAGCCCTAAAGAGCAAATAGTGTTCTACTCTGCTGCTAAGGAACACACAGTCATAATAACTACTGTTACTAGTGGTCATCTTCATTGGTGCCATGCACACCCTCACAGTAAAAGGAAAAGAGGCATCTTAGAATGGCATGACTTGCGGGTTCAGGTTACAGCTTTACTCCTTCTCTGTCAGGGAATGCATGGATATTCAGCCTGAGTAATCTCAGAGAGTTTAGTGAAGGGACCGTCTACAGCTAGCATGTCTAACTTACGGCCAGCAGGCCTCATGTCTGCTGGCCGAGAGTTAGACATGCTTGATCTACAGCGATGCATCAGAGAACAGGGAATTCAACAAGGTTTGGATTTCCAGGTTATCCCACGTCTCGAAACAGCAGAGAGGGGAGACAGGACTATTTCTGGGTCTGAAGGAACAATGATGTGAGGAGTGGTGCCTAGAATCTGGAGAGAGAGCTGACAGCAGCTGTAGCCTTTGATGGAGAGGTACCAGCCACTCAGGTGATTCCGTGATGAGGACAAGGGAAGTTGATACTCTTACTTCACTGTCCTCCTATTCTCTGACCTCCTTTTATTGTTTGTCATTGACCGAATGCAACTGAATTCAAGTGACAGGGTCTACGTGAGTCAGCCTCCCAGGGCATCATAGAGGGGAGAAGATGGAGAATAGATTTGGCAGGGCAAATGGAAGATCTCTGGCACAGGGTGAGACCTTAGGCATATTATTCAGCACTTCTTAGCCCAGCATTCTGACTTTAATTTGGAAAAAGAATGTGCATCTTACAAGCATGTTGTGAAGAAATTATCTAGCAATCTTTCTGTAGCACCCAGGCACTCAGTACTTGTCAGACTGCCTCTGAAGGAGCTTAATAATAATAATTATAATAATCATCATCTAATTAATAAAAGAGAAACATACAGATTGGTGTCACTCCACTACACCTAAGCCATGCCCACAAGCCAATCAGAGCAACTATATGCAAATTAACTCAGCCAATATGGTGGCAGGAAGCCATGGAGCTAGAGCAAGGAGGAAGCTTGGTTGCCTCATGATAAAGGAAGGCAAGCTTCCTGCTGGCTTAGGCCTGTTCCCCGGATAATCAGGCTTAAGCTGGCAGTCAGACATCCCTCTGGCAGCCCGGGAGCCCTCGGGGAATGTCCACTTGCCAGCGGGGAGCAGGCCTAAGCTTCAGTCAGACATCCTTAGCATTGCTGAGGAGGCGGGAGAGTCTCCCGCCACCACCGCTGTGCTGGCAGCTGGCAGCTGGCAGCCTGGCTGTGGTTGAGCAGAGCTCCCCCTGTGGGAGCGCACTGACACCCAGAGGGAAGCTCCTGCATTGAACGTCTGCCCCCTGGTGGTCAGTGTGTGTCATAGTGACCAGTCATTCCCAGTCATTCTGCTGTTAGGGTCAATTTGCATATTATCCTTTTATTTTATAGGATAGAGGCCTGGTGCATAGGTGGAGGCTGGCTGGTTTGCCCTGAAGGGTGTCCTGGATCAGGGTGGGGGTCCCCCCTGGGCCAGCCTGGGTGAGGGGCTGAGTGCTATTTTCAGGCTGGTCATATTCTCTTCAGGGTAGGGGTCCCTGCTGGGGTGCCTGGCCAGCCTGGGTGAGTGGCTGATGGCTGTTTGCAGACTGGCTACAGCCCCTTCAGGGTGGGTGTCCCTGCTGGGGTGCCAGGCCACCTTGGGTGAGGGGCTAAGGGCTGTTTCCAGGCTTGCCACAGTCCCTTCAGAGTTGGGGTGCCCACTGGGGTGCCTGGCCAGCCTGGGTGGATGGGGGGCTGATGGCTGTTTGCAGGCTGGCCACAGCCCCTTTAGGGTTGGGGTCCCTGCTTGGGTGCCTGGCCAGCCTGGGTGGGTGAGGGGCTGATGCCTGTTTGCAGGCTTGCCTCAGTTCCTTTAGGGTAGGGGTCCCTGCTGGGGTGCCTGGCCAGCCTGGGTAAGGGGCTGATGGCTGTTTCCAGGCTGGTCACATCCCCAGCAAGAACCCTCACCCCACGAGGGTGTGGCCATCCTGGGTGAGGGGCTGATAGCTGTTTGAAGGCTGGCCAAGGCTCCAAGCTCCCAGTGAGGCTGGCTGGAAGCAGGTATCTGGGATTTATTTAACTTCTATAATTGAAACTTTGTTGCCTTGAGTGGAGGCCACAGCCGGCCTAGGCAGGTGGGAAGCTTGCTTTCCTCCATCATGGGGCAACGAAGCCTCCTCCTTGCTCTAGCTCTGTGGCTTCCTGCTGCCATATTGGCTGGCATAATTTGCATATAGTTGCTCTGATTGGCTGGTGGGCATGGCTTAGGTGTAGTGGAGTGACACCAATTTGCATGTTTCTCTTTTATTAGATTAGATTTTACAGATGAGGAAACTAGGCTTGGAGAGGTTAGGTAACTTATCTATGCACTCACAGCCAGTAATTTGGAGCCAGGTGGTCTAGCACCAGAACCTGAGCTTTTTTGTGATGGGGAGGTCAGAATGAAGGAGGCAATAGTAATGGAGTTCAGGGGATAGGAAGGTAGAATCTGATGGATGGCCTAAGGGTTGGATTGGAACAGGACAACGAAAGAGGGTGGTAAGGAGATGAGGGGTCAGAGACATGTAATGATGGTGGACAGCGGCTACCTGTGCATCAGACCTTCTTTCTCTCAGGTTCTCTCAGCACTCTAAGTGCTAAGGTTGATGCAGGTGGCGATTGCCTCACACCTGGGTTTCTGCTGGCCAAGGCAGCAGTGGTGACTGGATATGCAGGACAATGGAGGAGGTGCGGTGTTTGTGTTGAGCTTTATACAGGTAAACACTGCCCATTTATGTTCATCTGCAGCTGATAGTCAAGCATGCTTTACTGAGCAGATTACATCAAGAGATGTTGTGGAAAAGCACGTAAGATCATGGGAAGTATTTAAAGAGATGAGTGAAAGACCATCAGTAGCAGGGACCCTGAATTCAAAGCCTGGATTGGAGGTACTAGTGGAGTCTCCACTGTATACTAGGGATGGTCACCTGTTCAGTTTCCTTCAGTCTGGATGTTCCTTTTACTTGCCTGGTTCTACCTCCTGTACAGTTCTGACATCAGAAGTATAATTCTGGCATTAGTTAGTTGCCAGCTGACCCACATTTGGAAGTTGGTCTGCTGCCCTGACCATGCCAATGCTGGATCAGACAGGGCTGTGTCAGCACAGTCTGGATGGGGCTGAGGGTTGAGGGGCTCATGGAAATCCTATGAAACCAACTGTATGGGGGGTTGAAGGAGAGCCAGACTCCATGTTTCAAATGCAGAGATAAGCATTTGTGATTCCCTAGGGAACAATAACCTAGACAATGAGAAACCATGTGGTCATGAAGTAACAATGAGAAGCAGCCTGGTAATTCCAGGAACCAGTAAATGACTTAGGTGATAAATCAAGGGTCCAGCATTGGACACACGGATTCCTGATGGAGAGGACTTATTGTTCTTCCTTCACACATGTCTTCAATGTGACCTTTAGGAGGGAGTGGAACTGTGGACTAGTAGAGGAGGAGTTTGAGGAAAACTATGGACCTTTGGAAATTATGTAGGGGATTGCACACCAGAAAGAATGAACCCCAGAATCCCCTGTAGGAGGAAAACTGTGCATGCTTGCCGACAAATTTGCTCACTTGTGAAAGACATGAATCTATTCCTAAACACAGTGGTAGTGAGGATTACATGATGAACATATCCAGCTCAGGACTTGGCACACAGAAGGGGCCAGTGGCAAATGGCAGTTTCTTTCCCTTGCCTTGTTTGTCACTTGTCTCTCATTGTCCTTAGCACTGCTTCATCAAACTCAGGGTTAGAGTGATGGTTCAGGTTAGGATTAGAGCCTGTAGGAATAATAGTAATAGCATCAAGCTCAGTAACACCTAGTAGGCTTGTAATAAATACTGAATGAATGAATGAATGAATGAATGAATGAATGAATATACATAGTAATGTGATAAAATCTTTATTTCTTTTAGTAACTAGGAAAGTATTTATTATAGAAAACTAGAGGCCTGGTGCATGACATTTGTGCATGGGAGGGGGGGTGTCCCTCAGCCTGGCCTGCACCCTCTCACAATCTGGGACCCCTTGGGTAGGGTCCCTAGACCTGGCTGGTGATCAGTGCTTATCGGGGCTTTCCTTCCCCCGGATGCTGGCTGCTGGCCCTGCCCCACTGCTGCCACTGCTTGCCATCTGTGGGGCACTACCCCCTTTCCCCCGCCACTGGTCGCTTCCCTCTATGGGGTGACAGGTGTGGGGTGTGGTCGCTTGGCTGGCCTGGCCCTCTCTGTGCGGGGTGATCATGGGGTGACGGTGGGACACTCCCCCCGACCAATCAAATCACACCCACCTTGGCAGGCCTGGCACCAGCACGTGTCATAGTGTGGTTGTCCAGAAGGTTGTCCGGACAGTTGTTCTGCTGTTCAGTCATTCGGTCTATTTGCATATTATACTTTTATTATTATAGATAAATGCAGAAGAATAAAAAGAATTTTTAAAATACTTGTAACTAGCATCTAGAGATATAGTTAAATATGTTGACATATTTCCATCATCTCTTTTTCCCCTCTCTGATTATTTTATTGAAAACTTTTCTAAAAAGATAAGAAATTATTCTTACCAGCAATTAATTCTTGTTCAGATAAATTAACCATGACAAGCCCAGTACATTGCTTTATGAGGAACTAACCCTATTTATTCAAAGACGCTTTAAAACCTGGGATTCTGATTTGTTTTTCATTGTAAAATTTAAAAGTGTATAATGTTTATCCCTTTCTGATACAATACATAGTATATTTACATTTTGGAAAGTTTATTAAATTATCTAATATAATAAAAGAGTAATATGCAAATTAACAATCACTCTGAGACACCTAATCATGCCCATCAGCCACGCCATGCCCACCAACCAATCAGAGTGGCTGTATGCAAATTAGCCCAGCCAAGATGGCAGTCGGCAGCTACGGACCTAGAGCCAACAGGAGGCTTCCATTGCACCAGGAGTAAACTGTCTGCCTAGGCTGGCTGGGCCTCTGCTCAAGGAAATAATGTTTTAATTATAGAAGCCACACAGCTGAAGCAAACAGGAGGCTTCGTGCCTGCCTAGGCCTCCTCTCAAAGTAACAAAGTTTCAATTATAGAAGATAAATAAATACCAGAAACCTGATTCCAACCAGTCTCTCTGGGACATTGGGTCAATGGGAGCTGTTGGCAGCCTGAAAATAGTCCTCAGCCCCTCACCTGGGCTGCTCAGGCACCCCTTTAGGGACCCAAACCCTGAATGAGCTGTGGGCAGCCTGAAAATGGCCCTCGGCCCCGCACCCAGGCTGGCCACACCTCCTTTGGGTGAGGGTCCCCACTGGGGGGCTTGGCCAGCCTGCAAACAGCCATAAGCCCCTCACCCAGGCTGGCCAGGCATGCCAGCAGGTGGACATCCCCCGAGAGGTCCCAGACTGCGAGAGGGCACAGACTGGGCTGAGGTACCTCCTCGACCCGAGTGCACAAATTTTTGTGCACCAGGCCCCTAGTACGTTTATAAAGTTTAATCACATGTATACACATATAACTGCTTTCATTATTGGACATTTATTATATACTAGAGGCCCAGTGCACAAATATTTGTGCACTCAGGGGGGTCCTTCAGCCCTTTCTGTGCCCTCTTGCAATCTGGGACAGGGGATGTCCCCCTGCTGGCTTAGGCCCACTCTCCAGGGGATTGGGCCTAAGCTGGCAGTCAGACATCCCTCTGGAAGCCTGGGAACCCTCGGGGAATGCCCACTTGCCAGTGGGGAGCAGGCCTAAGCTTCAGTCAGACATCCTTAGTGCTGCCAAGAAGGCGAGAGAGGCTCCTGCCACCACTGCTGTGCTGGCAGCCATCAGCCTGGCTTGTGGCTGAGCAGAGCTCCTCCAGAGGGAGCACACTGACCACCAGGGGACAGCTCCTGCATTGGGCATATGCCCCCTGGTGGTCAGTGTGTGTCATAGTGACCATTTATTCCCAGTCATTCTGCTGTTAGGGTCAATTTGCATATTACCCTTTTATTATATAGGATAGAGGCCTGGTGCATGGGTGGGGGCTGGCTGGTTTGCCCTGAAGGGTGTCCTGGATCAGGGCGGGGTTCCTTCTGGGGTGCCTGGCCAGATTGGGTGAGGGGCTGATGGCTGTTTGCAGGCTAGCTAAGCCCACCCAATGGGTCCCTCACCCCATGGGGGTGTGGCCAGCCTGGGATAGGGGACGATGGCTGTTTGCAGACTGGCCACAGTCCCTTCAGAGTGAGAGTCCCTACTGGGGTGCCTGGCTAGCCTGGGTGAGGGACTGAAGGCTGTTTTCAGGCTGGCCATGCCCCTTGGTGACCTAAACTCCCAACCTCTCCTTTTTTCCCCTCCTAACATTTATTTATCTTCTATAATTGAAACTTTGTAGCCTTGAGCGGAGCTAAGGGCCGGCCAGGGTAGGTGGGAAGGTTGGCTTCCTCCATCACCAGGGGCAACCCAAGCCTCCTGACCACCACCATCTTAGTTGGATTTATTTGCAAACTCATTCCTGATTGGCTTGTGGGCATGGCTTGTGGGTGTGGCTTGAGTGTTGAGGAGGGATGGTTAATTTCCATGTTTCTCTTTTATTATATAGGATTCTTTGTGTTTTTTCAATTGTTTACTCTATTACAGATGTCTCCCCTTCTCCCCCAACCTTTGCCTCCCTCCACCTGCCCCCATCCCCTCTAGGGCTTCACCACATTATTGTCTGTGTCCATGAGCTGCATATATGTGTATGTATTCTTTGGTCAGTCTCTTCTCATTCTTTCCACTCTCCTCCCCTCTGAGATCTGTCCAGTCTGTTCTATGTATCAATGCCTCTGATCCTGTTTTGTTTGTCAATTTATTTTGTTCTTTAGATTCCACATATAAGTGACATCATGTGATATTTGTCTTTCTCTTTCTGACTTGGTTATTTCCCTTAGCGTAATACTATCCATTATTTTTTAAAAAATTCTTACAACATTCTATGAGGCAGCTATTGCTATGAGCCCCATTTTTCAGAACAGAAAAGCAAGGTTCAGAGAGAATACTTTGTCCCAAAGCAAGTTAAGTAGAAAGTGGTGAAGTCAGGATTTGATCTGATGGTCTCTGACACCAAATCTCACTTGTAGAGTCACTGCTATGTCAGTGACGTAGAGGCACCTTTATTGATACTCTAGTGTCTTTGTTATCCTTGATTTAAAAAAAATAATTAAAATAAAATTTTATTTTGTATTCTGCCTTTTTCCTAGCATAAGAAGCATTTCTTTTGCAAGCCAGTGAAAGATTTTTACATCTCTTTAATTGGTACCTAATTGTTACTAAACCATTCTCCTATTATGAACTTTTAGGGTCTTTCCAACTTCTTATATTATAAATAACATCATAAGGGGTATCTTTAAGCATGAATATTTGTGTGGACTGATTTTTGAAAATCATGTTGTGTTTTTGAGTTATCTTCTTTTTTGATAGGTTAGGGAGGTGAACATATTTTTCAGGTTAAGGTGTCTTAAACCATATCTTTATCCTGAATGAATTTCTCAAAGCTGGACTCTTTTTTTAAAAAAAAAACCCACACATTTTATTGATTTTTTTACAGAGAGGAAGAGAGAGTGATAGAGAGTTAGAAACATCGATGATAGAGAAACACCGATCAGCTGCCTCCTGCACACCCTGTACTGGGGATGTGCCCACAACCAAGGCACATGCCCTTGACCCGGAATCGAACCTGGGACCCTTGAGTCTGCAGGCTGACACTCTATCCACTGAGCCAAACCAGCTAGGGCTCAAAGCTGGACTCTTAATGACACTTGACCACCCTCTTTTCTATGCCTACATGTGTTTTCATTTAAAATTTTTTTAACTTTTTCTTTTTTTTTCTTTATTGCTCAAGGTATTACAAATGTGTCCTCATCTCCCAATAACCCTGAACCCCCCCTCCACTCATGCTCTCATCCCCCTGTTGTCTGAGTCCATTGGCTTGGCTTATATGTATGCATACAAGTCCTTTGGTTGATCTCCCCCCACACCCCCACCTTCTCCCATCCCGCTCCGGGGATCAACAGACCGATCGCTGCTTCTCAATCTCTTGATCTGTTCCTGTGCATCAGTCTATGTTGTTCTCTATATTCCACAAAGGAGTGAGATCATATGATATTTATCTTTTCTCTGACTGGCTTATTTCACTTAGCATAATGCTCTCCAGTTCCATCCATGATGTTGCAAATGGCAAGAATTCCTTCTTTTTTACTGCAGTGTAGTATTCCATTGTGTAGATGTACCACAGTTTTTTAATCCACTCATCTACTGATGGGCACTTAGGCTGTTTCCAGATCTTAACTATGGTAAATTGTGTTGCTATGAACATAGGGGTGCATATATCCTTTCTGATTGGTGTTTCTGGTTTCTTAGGATATATTCCTAGAAGTGGGATCACTGGGTCAAATGGAAGTTCCATTTTTAGTTTTTTGAGGAAACTCCATACTGTTCACAGTGGCTGCACCAGTCGGCATTCCCACCAGCAGTGCAGAAGGATTCCTTTTTCTCCGCATCCTCGCCAGCACTTGTCGTTTGTTGATTTGTTGATGATAGCCATTTTGATAGGTGTGAGATGATACCGCATTGTTGTTTTGATTTGCATCTCTCGCATAATTAGTGACTTTGAGCATGTTTTCATATGTCTTTCAGCCTTCTGTATGTCTTCTTTTGAAAAGTGTCTATTTAGGTCCGTTGCCCATTTTTTGATTGGATTGTTTATCTTCCTTTTGTTAAGTTGTATGAGTTCCCTGTAAATGTTGGATATTAAACCCTTATCGGTGATATCATTGGCAAATATGTTCTCCCATGCAGTGGGCTTTCTTGTTGTTTTGTTGATGGTTTCCTTTGCTGTGCAAAAGCTTTTTATTTTGATGTAGTCCCATTTTTTTATTTTCTCTTTAGCTTCCATTGCCCTAGGAGCAGTATCAGTGAAGAAATTCCTTCAGCACATGTTTGCGATTTCTCTGCCTGTGTATTCCTCTAGTATTTTTATGGTTTCCCGTCTTACATTTAAGTCCTTTATCCATTTTTAGTTTATTTTTGTGTATGGTGTGAGTTGGTGGTCTAGTTTCATCTTTTTGCATGTATCTGTCCAATTTTCCCAACACCATTTATTTATTTTTGACACTCAAGTGATATTTTTATAACATCTGTAGTGTGGGCAATCTCATGTCATCTATATGTGCAGAAACAAATCCTAGAAAGCAGAAAGTCAAAACGTATTTGATGAGTGGCTTTGGATGTGCTCTACAAATTAGAATAGCAATTTCACATTGTAAATTGGTTTTAGCTAATCATGAAATGATTTGCCTTCTCCAAGTACTTGCTGGCTCTTAATGGGCAAAGGATTAGAAAGCAAAAAACAAGCTCATATGGTGGTTCGTCTCCCATCACATAGTTCATTAGAGCTCCTCCTGTAGGCTCGTCTTTAGCCTCCACTAGATCAGAAGTTTGGGGAAGCTGTGAATATGCATCTTGGACACTGTAGTATCCCTAGGGCCTTACAATAATATGTGGCATTTGATGGGCATTCAGAAAATTGTGTTAAAAGGAAGCAAACAAGTGTGAAAACAAGTGTGAAAACTTGGAAAATGACCCATCTCATTTGGAATCATCATAGACTAGAAGATGTTTGACCCATTTTCTAGGTTTCCTAAGGGAGGACTCTTCAGAACCACGAGACTTCTGGGCAATGGCTCTCACTGAGGCGGCTCATGAGGTCAGGATGACAGCCTTTGACAGGCTGAAATGAGTTCAGTCACACTTTTAGGTCACTCTCTTCTGTACATGAATTTTAGGTGCACTCTGGGAGGATGCAGCTCAGTCTGATGGGGAAGTCTTCACCTTGGAAAAATGAAAGCTGTTTATTTCTCAGGGGCCGTAAGGTGACTATGCAATGCATGCAGAACAAGTCATCGAGCCCTTCACCTGCTGGGAGAGGATACTCAGTGACCTCTTGCCACCTGGTAGCATCACTTTGCTGTAATTGATGTTGTTGGCCTCTCTTCACTTTTCCCACTTTGCTCTTCATCCCCTGCACTCCTGGCAGGGACAGGTTCCAGAATCCAGGCTTGACATAGAGAATATGATGGGAAAATATTAGATGAAATAGCTTCCCTTGCAATCTGTGTCTGGATAAATAGCTCCTTTTGTCCTCAGCTCACAAGGTGGACTCCAGGATGGAACCGGAAGGAGCTTGAGAAAATAAACTCAGCTCAGTGGTGCTGTGGAAGGCCCCCACCCCCCCGCCCCAATGCCAGGAAGTGGCAAGCCTGCTTATGAGAAACACATCTTAGAGAAAAATGGGCACTGTTTTCTCTAGAGTCCATCAGGGTAAACTACAGTGCAAAGTGGACTCAACGAAGAGCTTAGCACTAAGTGCTGGCACCAAAGCCTTGCTCTCAACGCCCTGCAGTTCCAAAGTTTCAGAACCTTCTCCATGTCAGGCAGTGCTGCCAAGTGGAGGCTTTTGAAAGGCCGGGTGGGATTCACAGAGAGGTGTTAGTCCTTATTGCTCTCCGGTCATCTCCCCTTAGATCTCTTCAGAATTTGACATCACTGGCTCCTGGGAGTGTGCCTGCCCCCAGGCCTCCTGGCTCCTGCTCTGGGGCTATTATGCTCTGATTATCATTAATAATTGATTTATACAGCACCTTTTACAAGCCAGCAAGTGCCTCACACACATCACTTCCCTTCAGTCTCAGGTGATTAGCTTCCATCTCATGGGGATGGGAGGTGGTGGGGGGCACCAGTCACATCTATGGCCTCTATAGCTTTTTATAAAAAAGTTGAATCCTGTTGTTTATTTAATTTTGCTTCTTGTTTTATTCCTCTTTGCATTATACCATAAAAATATTTTCTTAACATTAAAAACATTTTATGTGTAATAGTGTGTCTAAAAATGCACCATATTTTAATTATAATCCCACTAGGGGCCCAGTGCACGAAATTCATGCACTGGGGGAGGGGGGGTCCTCAGCCCAGCCTCCCCCCTCTCACATATTGGGAGCACTCAGTGGGTGTCCTACCGACAGCTTAGGCCCATACCCTGATCCCCTTGGGGAGCCAGTCTAAGCAGCAGTCTGGCCTCCCTTTGTGGGAGGTGACCAGGCTAATCAGAGGAAGCCACCAGCCCCATCACCTTGCTGCTGCAGCCACTGCCAGTCACTGCAGCCACCAAGGTGTTTTCATCAGCACAGATTCCAGTCCCTTCACCATGAAAAAATGACAACTTTCTTTAGGCATTTTCAAGATGTGTCTTTCATAGGATATGACATTTCTTTCTTTCTTTCTTTTTAATCCTCACCTGAGGACATGTTTCCATTGATTTTTAGAGAATGTGGACGAGAAGGGAAAAACAGAGAGAAACATCGAAGTGAGAGGAACACTTTGATTGGTTGCCTCCTGCATATGCCCTGACCCGGGCCCTGCCAGGGAGGAACTTGCAACGTAGGTACATGCCCTTGGTCAGAATTGAACCCAGACCCTGCAGTCAGCAGGCTGAGGCATTATGCACTTAGCCAAACTGGCTAGGGGTGGATATGACATTTCTTAGCCCTCCAGCAGTAGACCTCCATTTTTTTTCTCCAGGAGTGTGGTGGAAAAACCCTACATCACCTTTTTGGATTCTTATTACCCAAGTTACTAAGAATATTACCAGTGGCATACAGGGGGCTTAGCCAATGAGCGGTGAGAAAAGGTGTTTCCTCTGTAGTTCACTCCGATCACCAGCTCCACCCCTGCCCCTCCAATCCCAGCTTCACCCATGCCCAGGCCTGTAACCTCCGGCCAAGGATTCAGGCTTGGGAAGGGGACCCCCAGAACCCTGAAATCGCTGGTTTCACAGAGCCCAGGCCTCTGCAATCACAAGCTCTGATTCTGCCCCTGCCATCACCGGCTCTGCCCTTGCCCCACTGACAGCCTCTGGCCAAGGCTACAGGCCTGGGCAGGGGACCCTCAGACCCCTGCTTTGTTAGCTCCACCGGTGCCCAGATCCCTATGATCGCAGGCTCCGCCCCTGCCCCTCTGATTGCTGGCTCTGCGGAACTGAGGCCCCTGCGATCTCTGGCCTTGCCCCTGCCCAGACCTGAGGCCTCTGGCCCAGGCCTTATGCCTGAGTAGGGCATCCTCATACTCATCTGATCACCGATTCCACCCTTGCCCATGCCTGAGGCCTCTGGCGAAGGCCTCTGGCCTGGGCAGGGGACCCCCAGCCCCTCTGATCGCCTGTTCCACCCCTTGGGCTCCCCGCCTCCCCCACCATCTGCCTGGCTAACAGGCCTGACCACTTCAGTGGCAGGGCTGAGCCGGACTGGGTGCCGCCATCTTGTGGCTGTGGGGACAACAATCTTTGTCATAGAGTGATGCCTAATTTGCATATTACTCTTTTATTAGATAAGATTATTTGATGTCTAAGTTATTTCCAAAATTTCATTGCTATAAATAACTCACAGTAAACATCTTTGCGTATAAACTTTTTACCTCTTGGATGGCTTCCTTGGGATAGGTTTGTGGCAATCATGGACATTATTTTAAGACTGGTGATAACACATTGCCAGATTGTTTTCCAAATTTCCCAATGTATTTTTCCAGTGTGTCTTTACTAATTTCTCCAAGTTTAAGTTTATTGCTCATCGTTGCCCAGGCTCCACTGTCCACACAGTACTATCATGATCATAGAGAAGCCCTAACGAAGAGCCCTGTGTACTGCACCTAAATCTGAACCTGGATTTGAAAGAGTAATTGGTCCTCAGGCCTGCCCTGTGGGTGTTGCAGAACTCCTTAGAAAAACCAAGTGACGCTTTAAAGAAGTGGAGGGACACTGTTTTAATTATGCCAACAGAATAATTTGGAATAATTTCAAAATCAGAGTGAAGAAACATGCAGAGAGCCTGTCTATATATATATATATATCCTGCCCAGAGCTGTGGTGACTCAGCTGTGGTCTTGCTGATATGGTTCCGACCCCTTTCCTGGGCTTACAGGAAGACCCCTAGATGTTGGGGGTTCCCAGGTCATATCCCATAATCTGTCCTGAGGCCAGCGATAATGACCTTCTCCCCCTCCCCCAGGGCACAGCATTGTTCACAATTTTTATGGCCTGACAGGCCTTGCAAGACCAGTTTCCTCCTCATGGAGTCTACCAGGTTAGCATTCTTTTTTTTTTCTTTTTTAAAAAAATATATATTTTATTAATTTTCTACAGAGAGGAAGGGAGAGGGATAGAGAGTTAGAAACATTGATCAGCTGCCTCCTGCACACCTCCCACTGGGGATGTGCCTGCAACCAAGGTAGAATTGAACCTGGGACCCTTCATTCTGCAGGTTGACGCTCTATCCAGTGAGCCAAACTGGTTAGCATTCTTTTTACTTTCCCTAACTAATTGCCCTCTTAATGGGCACCATACATTTAAGATCTAAAATGAAATCTAGATAGACTTCATTGTTTTTTTGTTTTGTTTGTTTGTTTTACCTCTGGGTGTTGATTGTCTGGCTTGGCCCAGAGTTACTTTAACTTCCTCTGAGCTCATCTGGACTGAGGTCCTTATCTGCCTTCCAGCAAGAAAGTGAGGCCTCCTTGGAGTTTGTATTCTGGGCAGCAATGTTGAAGGAGCCTCTGAAGCTTAGGTGTAGCGATTTTAATTTGTGGGGTTTTTTTTTAGGTTCCAGAAGTCTGTGGCTCACCAGCAGCAGGCTCATTAGGAAGCTGATGTTTCTGGTTCCACTTAGATTAGGTAAATTTCAGCATGTCCCGTGAAATAAGTCCTAGCACGTTCAGGTTTTTCTGGAACTCATGCTAGGGCATCAGGATGATTTAAATTTAGTTCAGACTCGTTTTGCTAGGATGTTGGAAATAAAGGAGTTCCCTGAAGAAAGATGCTGGAGAGACAGCCAAGGATGAGGGAAGAATGGAGTGTTTCTCCCTTCCCCTTGTATGATCATTTTCAGCATGTTTTGTATTTCTCTCTTCACCTGTCATTGGTTAAATCTTATCAAGTGTCCTTCAGTGGTCTTTGGGGTTGTGTATGTTTTTAGCATATATTGGATATTGACATTTTATGTTACGACACTAATTTTGTAGACACACTGCTTTTATTATATACACTTCTGGCAACTTAGATATGCTGCCACCAGTTGGTGGAATGCCTTAGCTTAGCAGCCCAAGAAGACATAGATGGATTTTTATCAAATGAAAATATTCTTCAAATGAAAATATTCTTCTCTTTCCTCACTCATTAGACCTTGGAATTTCCAGGTTTTACTTTTTAAAATGTTATTGAAACCCTGAAACTTAAGGAACCCTAGGCAACAATTATTTTTCCTAAATCACAAAGTGGGTTTTCTATCATTTAGCATTGAGAACTGTAGTAAATATCTAATAAAATAACATTTGTGAAAATAGCCTGGATATTAACTGCCAGTTGAAACTGGGCATTTTATAGTGATGCTATTTTTTGGGGAAACAAATGTCTAAATAATGTGGTATGTCTAAGCCGGTTCTCAACTTTCTTTTTAAAAGTCAAATCTTTTTTTTTTTTTAATTAAAAAATATCCTTCCTGTTGGCTTGTTTGTCCTCAGTCTTGGGTAGATTTGAAGTCACAGTGCCCCAAGCACACTCATCTCTCCTACTTCTCCCTTGCTATTTTCATCAGCCACAAACGCTGAAGATAAAGGTCTTTGTCTTTTCAAACCTTCCCTTCCAGACACTATTTCCTTTCTCTGAACTTGGAAGATGAGGACAAAAACACATCACTACCTCAGGCTTTTTGTTGCTGAGAGTGTAACCTTGGTGAATACACTCACTCCTTGCAGATAATCTCTTTACCAGTTTGCCACTGTACCTTTTGCTAAAAGGACACCACTCCCCACCTCCCCACCCCCACACTCCCACTCCCTTAAGCTGTTTCACTCGATCTCATCTCTTCTTGGATAAAAAAGACTTCTTAAGAATTTCTTTCTTAAAAGTCCAGCATCACCTAAGTAGCACAAAATAATATGAACAAAATTTGGAAAAAAACTTCTGAATCTAGAAAATTTTCGCACAGCGGTGATGGGCCCACTGTCTTCTCCGAGTTCTGACCCCCCGCAAGGCTCTCCTGGGTGCACAGTGAATTTCGTGAGGGCCTGGATGGTGGGTCTCCTTTGCTGGGGGAGTTTGCAGAGCAGCACTTCGCAAGCTGGCCCAACTCAGTTAGATTGGCAGCTCCCCAAGGAGGGAGGGCAGTGTCTCACCCCCAACCCCTTGGGGCCAATGCCAGGCTTTTTCCAGGCACAAAGACACTGAGGCCAGACCCAGGTCTCCTTCTAGAGGTCCTCTTTCCTCTGTGAGGGGCTGTGCCCACAGGGAGTGCCCAGCCTGGGGCGGGTGGAGAGAAGGCAGAGCCCTGCCTGAGGACAGAGCAAGGAGGAGGGACTGCCTCACTGAGGAGGAGCATTTCTGTTTCCAAATTGAGCAAGTGCAACAGCCAGCCCCATGCCTCCCAGAACCCAGACGACGGGAGCACATTGTCAGAGCTGTGGTGACTCAGCTGGGACAAATGTTTTCCAGATAATTTACTGACGTAATCTCAGGGTGTCCTGATGGCCCTGCTCCGGTTTCTTCTCTCTCAGAGCCACCCTGCCCTCACTCATTCCAGGTCAAGAGAGCTACCCAAATCCCTAAAATTGATGCGCTTTTCTCTATTTTGTCTCTCAGACTGTTCTGTGCTGTCCCGAGCTGGAGTTTCATGTTCCCATCACTAGTAATTCATGTGCTAGGTTTTGCACAGCAACTCCTCTTGGCCTGGTGCCTGGGGCAAGGTCTGAACCCTGTGCTGTGCCACGCCCCACTCTGGTCCTGGACCCACGAGGGGAATGACCACTCATCTCTAGACCACAGGCTGTTTGCCCGTATGGGACGCTCAGGCTTCAGAACTCATTTGCTGAAGAGAAACTCCCTGTTTTGGACGTGGAGGAAGGCAAGAACTACCCCTTCCCCTCCCCCCGCCCTGACCATGATGGAGCAGCCCATTAGGACACCTGCAAATAGGCCCAGGTTTAATTCTGGACATACACAGGACACTTGTTTAGTTCTTATGGACACACCAACTTAGAATGGCCAAGCAGTCCTCCAGCTTTCTCACGCTGCCCCTGGACTTGCAGGCTAACGAGAAGGAGCCCTGCCTGTCCAGTCTCTCAGGTGTCCTCCATCTGGCTCTCCATGATCTCCCTTGCTGCTCTCTGATTTGCACTAGTGCCTGAGCCCTCACACAGTTTTCTCCTCCCTGTCAATCACAGGGCCCTCATCAGCGCCAGGACAACCCTGCCTGGTGTCAGCGGGAAGAAAGGCTTCGGTGGCAAAGCCCAGGAGGCGTGTGCCCAGAGGGTGGCTGTGTGGGTGGGTTTGTGGGGCATGTGTCTGTACATGATAAGTGGGCAAATAGCATAAGGGAAGGAGGAGGAGGCGAGAGAGGAAGGTGTCTGTAGGTGACTTTTGACCAAAGACTATTTCCTGGAGGAAGTGTGTGGTTTTATAAATGAGGATTCCGCCTGCCCTGACAGGAAACAGGAGCCCAGCTGGAGGGTAAGGGGTCCTGTGAAAGTGTGAGGAGAGGTGGGGATGAGGCAAGAGGGGAAAAAGAGTGATGAGGGTAGAATTGTGGTTACAGTGAGCAAAGGAGAGTAACCACTCTACCTCCTGGCCAGCTGCAGCACAGGCCCAGCACCTGGCTCAGCCGCCTTCTCTCTCCTCTGTCATCCATTTTTGGAAAAGCTGCTGCATCTTACAATCATGGTGACTGAAGTGCTGTGGTTAGACGGGTCACAGTCTTTGGAAGGTGGGCTTGATCTTTGGTTTGCTACTCACAGATGTCTGAGCAGTGATTATAATGACTTTTTAAAGTTAAAAGATGACTTATTTTCATGCAACCTAACTGGAAAGAGAAGGGGCTATGGCAAAGGCCAGAGGAGCATGTCCCTGAGGTCTGCCTGGAGTGCTAAGGCAGGGCTATGTGGGGAGGTCATAGTTTGCTTCTAGTTCATTCTTTCTTTCATTCTGCTGCTTTGGTTTCCATCTCACTTCTGCTTCATGTTATGAATGACTCTGAAGGAAGGGATGGACCGCTGTCTGAGGGAGAGTGGGACGTAGGGCAGGATGCTGCTGTCAGAAATGGATATGTCAGTCTCCATCCCATCTCCCCAGAACTGCCTCCCTCCCCGCCCCAACCTTCCCTCTCTGGCCAGCGTGCCCCAGACTTCTAGGAGCGATGGTTCTGGCCCTTCTGCAGGAGTTTGCATGCTCTCTTCTCTCATCTCCCAGTAGCTCCTTCCAAACCCCTTCCCCAGGCCAGTCTGATGTAGAAAGAAGGTCTGTCCCTTTGGTGAATGGCGGTTGTTTCAGAGCTTGTGAGATGTTAGGTAACCTGGCTGATGAGCAGATACCCAAGGTTTATGCCGCTAACCCCACGGGCCCCTCGGAGGCAGCCAGCCTGTGGAAGGCAGCATAGTTTCTCCTTGGCTGTCACCCAGCCATTTCTGGAACTCTCTTTGGCATTCAGCCTGTGGCATGCTTTTGTGTCTCAGGATGGCAAACCTTTGTTCCTTCTGAGCAGACTTTTCAGAAAGTGTTTTCTTTAAAGGTGGCGTGGAAAAAGCGTCCGTTTGCAGGTGGAGGTCCTCTGTGCTTTCAGCCTCCTGTCACTTTATGGCCACACCTGGGGATGCGGGAAGTGATCTTGGGTCTGTGCTATGTAATACTTCACCATGCCCTGTTAGGGGGGAAAAGGAGAACCAGCCACATTTCTGCCCGGGGCACATTTGCAGCGGGAGCCTTCTGTTTGTTAGTTTTCGTGTGTGTTTTTAAACAGCTTCATTTGGTTGGAATTGGGTAGCAGGCTTTAAGTAGGTGAAAAACGAAGTCTTTCTCATTTGGCCTCCAGTGGGGGCTTCCCAGGGACTCTGACTGGGGCAAGAGTTGGGTTTGCTTCTGGCAAAGTCAAGGGTAGAACCTGGCAAAGGGGAGTTTCCAGAGCTGGAAATGGGCCCGCAAATCTCCAGAATCATTTCTGTAGCAGAACTTACGCACGTGTGTACATGCGAGTCATCAGAGCCGGGAACTGCTGAGCCAGCCCCAGACCCGTAGTAAGAACCTCCTCATTGCAAAGAGGCTTGGATTAGAATAAAGCATCACCTTTGACTTTGCCCCCAGTCCTGGCTTCACAGGGAACAGGTGCAGAGGCAAAGGATGTGTTGGCAACTGAGTACAATAACACAGATTCTTTGAAATCATCTTGACCAGGGAAAGTGGACAGAGAGTGTCTTCTTGTAAAAACAAAACAGAACAAAAACCAACAAACGAAACCCCTCTGGATGGATGAACATGGATCCTGAGGGGACTTGATGGTGGCTGAATCACAGTGAGAGAGAGCCAGATGGTGGACAGTGCTGAGTACAAAGAGTAATCGGGACTTTTTTAAAACGCTGCGGGACGCGGGACAAACTTAAAAATCGGGACTGTCCCACCAAAAGCGGGATGTCTGGTCACCTTAGGCAGGGGAGATCTGCCAACTCTCTGAGCTCCTCTCCCGCCTTTCAGACTTGGAGCCTCCCAGGCACCCTCCACACGGTGAAGGCTGAGTTTGAGAACTGTCTGCCCGCCAACACTCAAGCAGGACACAGCGTTCCTTGGAGTGCTCATCTCTCTATGAGGCACCGCTCCCTCCATTCCTTTTACTGCTTCTGATGATACAATTAGAAACCTTAACGCAGGTGCTAATGTGTCTTTAACACTTTTCATTAGCGCCTGCTGATTTCTGGTTGTTTAAGAAAGTGGGTATGGTGTGGTTTGGGGCAATCAGCAGAGCTGCTGCTAGAATAGCAATAAGGGGCAGAACACAGATTGACATCAATCAGAGTGATGGGCAAGGGCGGAACCAAAATCTAGCTGTTGCAGCTAGACCCCCACCACCTGCGAACTCTGCACAAGCCGGTCAGGGGAATCATTTCCTCCTTAGAACTCCAGGCTCTTTCTTTCTCCTTGAGTTCTGAACAGAGGATTTGGCTCCTGAAATGACTTTAGGAAGACAAGGCTACAGCACAGTTCTGGGGGAAAGTGTGAAGTTAGTGACTTGTTTGGCTACTCTTCCTCCTTTACTGGTTTCTGCTCTCGGAGCTGTCTCCAGGGGTAAAGGTTATCCATGCTCCGTAGGTACGACTTCAGGCATCCCTCCACATCCCTGGCACTGACCATCCTGCTTGCCCCTACAGGGCCGGCGTTGTGTGTGGCAGGGCCCGTGCTGCCCTCAGTCAGCAGGAAGTCCTTCACTCGACTGCCCTTTGCTCCATCACCCACTGCTCAATCTAACCCTCTACCACAGTGATCAGTTTGTGTCCCCCACCTTCCCTGGACAATTTAGTGATTAGGTCTGATTTGAAGGTTCCTTCTGCTCCATCACAGCTCAAGCACTGGGCATTCCTGGGCTCCTACCCTACGATTCTGACACCCACATGGCTGACACCCCACACTCCACAACTGTTACCAACTGAACAGCCCCAGCAGCCCATACTAAGCAGAAAGTCTGGCTGCCCCCTGGCCTGGTCTGCTGGGGTGGGGCTCATTACAGATCTCTACTCCCCCACCTGTCGTCATGATGGAGAAATGTTATATTTTTTCCAACAGCTGTTTCAAGTGAGGATCTTCCAGATGTTCATAGGCGGCGTCATAGTGGGAACCAGGAGCAGGGTGGCCCTCATTCCTGGGGAAAGGGTTTCAGCGCTCAACACAGCATACCCTGGGTCCCCAAACCAGATTACTTGATGTCTAGGAGGATTTTTCTTCCTCTCAGCTCCAGAGTCCTTGTGGCTAATAGAGGACCTGAAACAGGGAGATCAACTCCTGGGTGTCTGGTCCAAGTGGCCCAAACATCCCCCCAATGGTATGACCCTGAGCAAGTCACTTCTTTCCGCTGGAACTTGCTGCTCTCAGCACTAAAATGAAGATTAGCAAAAATAAGCATGAAAGTTTCTTTAAGCTCAAGCATCCTGTGTCTCTTTGAGGCAAGGTAGCCCAACAGATCCTGGAATCAAACAGATCAGATTCAAATACTGATTTTACCTCTTCCTGGTGGCTTTACGAACGTTACTCAACCTCTTTGAGCCTCAGTTTCCTTAACTATAGGGCGAGATAATGACAGCAGTGACTTGGGAGTTTCACATGAGGAACCAATAAGATAATGCACATAAAATGCTTAGCAAAGTTAGATTCTCATGTGCTCAATAAAATGAGCTCTTATCATTAATATATGTGTATGTCCCATTTTTATCAAAAATAGCTGCTCTGTTTCAGCAGTTTGATTCTCATTTTCTATTTCTCTCGCTTGAGGATCTGAGCTCCTCAAGATTTAGCACTCCAGCCCTGGGCTGGCTGCTGGCCTCCTGCTTCCTTACTGCACTTCGCCACCTCTGCTTCCTTCCTGCAGTGGAGCAGCAGCCAGCATACAGGCTCTTTTCCACCTCTGGGCCTTTGCACAGGGTTCCCCCTCTGCCTGCATTATTCTTTTTTTGTCCCCTTAACTAGCTCCTTCTCATAGTTTTGATCTCTGCTAAAATTGTTAGCTCCTCATGGTGGCCTGTCCTGATGACCTGATAAGTTCTTAAGACTTATCACAATTTGCACTTATTCTGTTTATCTAGCTACTGTCTATGTCCATCTCTTCCCCAAGAATGTAGCCTTCATGTTTCTGTCTTGTTTCTATTTATATCCCTAGTTCCTAGTAAATATTTGTTGAATGAATAAGTTAATTTATGGATAATATGATCTATTTAGATGGCACAATATTATTTATGCAGCATCTTCCTAATTAGCTCTTTTTAAAAAAATATATATTTTATTGATTTTTTTACAGAGAGGAAGGGAGAGGGGATAGAGAGTTAGAAACATCGATGAGAGAGAAACATCGATCAGCTGCCTCCTGCACACTCCCATCTGGGGATGTGCCTGCAACAAGGTACATTCCCTTGACCGGAATCGAACCTGGGAACCTTGAGTCCTCAGGCCGACGCTTTATCCACTAAGCCAAACCAGCCAGGGCCCTAACTAGGCTCTTATTGAGTTATATAAATCTCTGTAAGGGATACAGAGATTGAGCAGCCAGATCCTGGCTGTAGTCACCCCACGGAAAACTGCCACAAGGTGATGGCAGTTCATAGGGAGAGCCCTTATTCCACTGGGGATGGAGAAGAAAAGTATCAATAAGAGAAGACTTCTTGGAGGAAGAGGCACATGAATTGAACTTGAAGTGTGAGAAGTTACCTAAAAAAAAGAGGGAAGATGGGGTGGGGGTGGACAAGCATAAAGACACAGAGGGATGAGAGGGCAAAGTGCAATGCAAAATTGAAATTACTAAAGGTTAAGAGAGGTGTGGGTGGTATAGGCTGTGTGTGTTAGTGATGGGGAGAGCCTCTGACAGGGGAAATCAGGAAAGATCGCAGGGAGAAGGAAGCAGTTATATCCAACCCTTTGGACAGATGACAAAGGGAGGTATCTGGAGTGATTCACTGCTGTGGCTGGGATGGAATTCAGAGGGACAGTCTGGCTTCCCATGGCCTGGGACCCGGGGAGGAGTTGAGGAAGCAGGTATTGGAAGGAAGTGGCACTGGGCTCCCTGAGGCCAGACCTCCAACCCAGAGTGAAGTCCTGGCCTGGGGTTGTCGTTGGCAGCTGCTCATCCTGCTGTCCAGGTCCCAGAGCGCCCTAAACTAATTGAGAATCCTAATGTGTGACACGGGCCTGGGATAATAACATCAGCTAAAACAGGAGGGACATTCAAAGGCCAGCAAGCAGACCAGTCATGTGCGTGTGGGAATGAGCCAGGAGAGGTTTAAAGAATGGAGAGTTTCAGCCTTCTCTGAAGACTCTTGAAAGCATTACAAGCAAGAACCACTAATAAAACCACTTTGGGTTCAGTAGTGGCTGCTGAATTGTGATCTCTGCTAGGCATGGGGGCCACTAGGAGTACAGAGGGTCAGGGTGACCCCTATTCATTGGTTCCTTACTACCCACTACTGAGGCCCCTCACCTGGACCTGTCAGACCCAGGGCAGCCCTCTCAAATGTCCCTGCTCAGTGGGTCAGGAGCGGACTCTGGGGCATCAGATGTGGGCAGGACCTCTGGGCACCCGGAGGGACATCCAGGACTTCCCCAGAAGTGTTCGATGAGGCTGCCAGGTCAGGCGTATGATACGAAGCAGAAACTCCATGGTGATTTCATAGCCAGTTAGAAGTAGAGAGGGAAGCCCACAACGCAGCTCTCCAGCGGGCATCTGGCTGAGCTCAGACAGTTACCGGAGGAGAGCAGCTGCCAGCCTATAGGGAAAGCCTCCGGAGGCTGAGAAAGAGGAGCTCCTTTGCGGAGAGAACCAGAGCAACCCGCCGAGCCTGTGCTTACAGTGAATGACTCCGTTCCAGAGACCGTGGCTCTCCTCTCCGATAGCTGTTGGTTCTCCTCGGAGATGTTGCTCTGGGTGCATTTTGTTGTTCTCTCTGATGTATTTGTGTATGACCTGCTGTTTGTTAATACCTGTTCTAATCTGATTTGGACAGAGTGAGTCCTTATCATTCAGCTCTCACCAACCACACTTACGAGCGTCCAGGTGTGGTCCTTGGGTCACTGGGGGACTCCTGGGCCTCGTCCCAGACTGATCTTCATCAGAGTATCTGGAAGGGAAGCCTCAGATCATCGTTTTAAATGTATCCTACATGGTTAGTGAAAGTCACTAAAGAGGAAAAACATCGGCAGAAAGCTGTGACGATGCTTTTCTGAGATAACACAGGCTCGCTGAGTGCAAACAGCCCCGGAGACATGTAATGAACAAAAGAACAAATGGTCTAGAACGAGTACAAGAAATATCTGATCCATCCTCGGGTCACCCAGCATGTTTACGTTCTGGGCCGAGAGCCCCTGAGGGCCTATGAGAAACAGTTCCCAGCTCAGTTTGGAGGGATGGAATTTATCACAGAGGGCGAGAAGCTGGCGGGGGAGGGGTTGGGGGGGTGGGAAGGGGGCATGGCTCAGGCCCCAGATGAGCAGTGATGGGGCAGGGGCTGCATTCTCCTTGCGGAGTTGGGGCTGGGAGATGGGAGGGTCACTCACTCTCCTACCTTCTCAGTGGATTTAAAGGTGTGCTGTCCCAAGCTTTACCTTTCTATATCCCCATCCTCACAATATGCAGTGCAAAGATTCAGCCCCTGAAAACTTGATTTGGACTATTATCTTTTATTTATTTTTTATTATTTTATTTTTAAATATATTTTACTAGGGGCCCGGTGTACAACAATTTGTGCACTCAAGGGGTGGGGAGGGTCCCTCAGCCCAGCCTGTGCCCTCTCACAGTCTGGGACCCCTTGGGGGATGTCCACCTGCTGGCATGCCTGGCCAGCCTGGATGAGGGGCTGATGGCTGTCTGCAGGCTGCCCACAGTCCCTCCAGGGTTTAGGTCCCTACTGGGGGTGCCTGGCTACCCTGGGTGTGTGGCTGAGGGCTGTTTTCAGGCTTCCCACAGCTCCCATTGACCCAATGTCTCAGTGAGGTTGGCTGGAATCAGGTTTCTGGGGTTTATGTTCTATAATTGAAACTTTGTTACCTTGAGTGTAGGCCTAATCAGGCAATGAAGCCTCCTGTTTGCTTCAGCTCCATGGCTTCTATAATTGAAACATTGTTGCCTTGAGCAGAGGCCCAGCTGGCCTAGGCAGGCAGTTTCAACTCCATCGCTGGTGCAACGGAAGCCTCCTGTTTGCTCTAGCTCTGTGGCCGCTGGCCACCATCTTGGCTGGGTTAATTTGCATACAGCCGCTCTGATTGGTTGGTGAGCATGGCTTGGCTGGTGGACATGGCTTAGGTGTCTCAGAGTGATAGTTAATTTGCATATTAACTCTTTTATTAGATTAGATTGATTTTTTTTTACAGAGAGGAGGGAAGAGGGATAGAGAGTTAGAAACATCGATGAGAGAGAAACATCAATCAGCTGCCTCCTGCACACTCCTTACTGGGTATGTGCCCGCAACCAAGGTACATGCCCTTGACTGGAATCAAACCTGGGACTCTTGCGTCTATAGGCCAATGCTCTATCTACTGAGCCAAACCAGTTAGGGCAGGACTAATATCTTTTAAATGGTAAGTAATCTAAAGGGAAGAGGAGGGCTAGCTGTTAGTTATATTTCAACGTAACTTGCTTTGCTCAAACTGCTCCGCATGAGCACACTGAGTGAGAGGAAAAGATTTCTGGAAGTGTGGAGGCTTGGGAAAGAGGCAAGCTGGGGAGCCTCTGTGGGGCTTGGGGTCGCCAAAGAGTAGTGTGCAGACCTTGGTCACTTCTGGAGTCAGGGAGACAGGGCCAAGGGGTGGGAGTGCACCCAAAACTGCCTCTGGTGACATTTCCTCCAGTCATCCCAGAGATCAGCTAGGAAGACTGATCCCAACTCCCGCCCTGGTCCTGCCCTGCACCCCACTGAAATTCCCTGACCCCTGACCCTAGGCCGCTCAGGTGCTGGATGCAGTGGTTCTGATCTCACTTAATGACCCACCTCTCTGCAGCAACTAACACCTATTCCTCCTGAAATCCTCCCCTCCCTGGTTTCCTTAAGTGCACTCCACTCCAGGTTTTCTCCAGCCTCTCTGCATTTTTTCCTCCGCTCATCTACTTTCTTCTCCCATCTCTTAAATATTGATATTCCATTGATGTTCTATCCTTGACTCAGAAGATGATTCATCTGATCTTACTCATTTTCACTGGGTGATCTCACTCTATTCTGTGCATATCCACTACCACCATTTGTGGGTTTATTCATTCAGCAAATGTTATTGAGCACTTACTAGGTTCCAAGCACAGTATGACTCCCTGGTCAAGATTTGCAACTCAGCCCTACCTGGTTTGGCTCAGTGGATAGAGCATTAGCCTGTGGACTGAAGGGTCCCAGGTTCGATTCCAGCCAAGGGCACGTACCTTGGTTGCAGGCACGTCCGCAGTGGGGAGTGTGCAGAAGGCAGCTGATCGATGTTTCTCCCTCATCGATGTTTCCAGCTCTCTATCCCTCTTCCTTCCTCTCTGTAAGAAATCAATAAAATATATTTAAAAAAAAGATTTGCAACCCAGCTTTCTTTTTAAATCTGTAGGTACATCAAATTACCTTTGGAATTTCATTTATATAAGAAATATTATTTATATGTTCATTATCCTATATAATAAAAGTCTAATATGCAAATTGACTGAATAGCAGAACAAACAGTGGAATGACTGGCAGAAAGACTGGTCACTGTAATGTGCACTGACCACCAGGGGGCAGACGCTCAACGCAGGAGCTGCCCTCAGCCCACAGGCCCCAGGCCAGCCAAGGCAGGTGCCAGGAGGGGCCCCCTAATCACTCCACTGGTCACTCCACAGATTGGCCCTGATTGCCAGCCAGGCCTAAGGACCCTACCCATGCACAAATTTCGTGCACTGGGCCTCTGATTATTAATATTTAATAATATAATAATAAAAATAACTATCTTAGGCTGTGTTTCTTGAGACATGGCTTCAGGTGCAAATGATTTCGTAAAGGCATTCTCTTCGGGGGGAAACTTGTGAGGGAGTAGGGAGTTGGAGAAAAAGAGTATGAAAGAAGAAGGACCGAGCCAGGATGGAGTCCCCATCTAGTCAGAGCAAGGGTATGGTCCCATTCTAGCCAGAGGCCTACTGGGGAAGGACCTCAGCAAGGATGTGGCCTCAGTCTAGTCAGAGATCTACTGGGAGAATGCGGAGGCTCTGGAGCCTAATCCCACTTCAGAGTCACTCTGTGTTAAGGTAAAGAGTCTGAGCTTTGGCACCCTTTATGAGAAAGGCACTGCCCTCCCTGGGGTGTGGGTACAACCTCCCACCTGTCTCTTGGAGAAGTGGAGCCCATCGGCCAGTCCCAGCGATGGTGCAGGTGTAAGCTGGTGGCTGCAATGCTGTCGGAACTGGGGCTGGGCACAGTGGGCAAAAGAGGAGCCCTCAGTGGGACACCCACAGTGTCTCCCACAGCCGTGAAGATTACATTGCCCTGACCACGTGCCTGGCACCATCGTCAGTGCTTTATGTTTATTAAACTTAGCCCTAAAAATAACTCAGTGATGTAGTTGCTATTATTCGTGTTTTACAGCAGGAACTGAGGCACAGAGGATGAAAGCGACTTGCCTAAGGTTTCCCAATAAGGAAACGATGGAGCTGGGTTTTAGACTGAGGAGGGTGGTTCCAGATTCCATACCCTTAATGCCGCCTCTGCTTCCTCAGTGTATTGAGTCTCAGTGCACACCAGGCACTGTGTTAGCCACTGGGCACCCAGCACTGAACGCACACAAAACGCCACCCTCATGGAGTTCATTTTCTAGTGAGGGAAGATGGATAATACATGAATAAGTAAAATATACAGTCTAGATGGTATAAATACTAAGAAATAAGTCCAGGGAGGGAGGGAGGGAAGGAGGGGGGACTGGGTGACAGCTGCACCGTTAGGTGGGGCAGCCCAAGGACTTACCTCCTTTGCACTAGGAGGGCTTACCAAGATCCAGAGGATGTGGCCCCTCTGATTCTGCCCTTGCCACTCCCTCTGGCCGAGCCCAGCATACTCCCCCTCTATACAGCTGGAGGTAATCTTTCCAAACCCCCTGGTGGTGGTCCCCCAATTGTCCTCAGGATAAATCCAGCACTCCCACCGGCCTCATTTGAGACCTGCTGCCATTCCTGCCTCTTTTCTGAAGTACAAATGGAAACACACATGCCCCCTGTCTCAGTATAGAAAATTAATATATCAGGCTAACAAACTGTTAAATAAAACACGTTCTATCCTTCTACCTTGACTGATATACCTTCACAGTGATGGAGGAGGCCAGCCTTGTTGGACTCCTGAGTTCCCTGCCAGAACTTAGCAGCACAGGGAGACCAGCCCCAGGCCATGCTCTACCTCTTGCGCCCACTGCCCAGCTCTGTCTTCCACTGTGCAAGGGGTAGGGGAAGGGGAGTCTTGCATGCATGTGGACTCCCCAACTCAAACATCCATGTTCTAGCCACACCTTTGCAAATAGCAGCCCTTTGCCACCCCTCAGGCCTAGGCTTGCTCGTGCTAATTGTGCTACTTGCCTCAGAGCAGTGATTCTCAACCTTCCTAATGCCTCGACCCTTTAATACAGTTCCTCATGTGGGGGTGACCTCCAACCATAAAATTATTTTCGTTGCTACCTCATAACTGTAATGTTGTTGCTGTTATGAATCATAATGTAAATATCTGATAAGCAGGATGTATTTAGGAAACCTCTGTGAGAGGGTCATTCGACCACCAAAGGGGTCGCAACCCACAGGTTGAGAACTGCTGCTTTAGAGGATTAAACCTGGGGTCCAGCTGCACAAGGGCCCAGAGTGTAGGCTAAGGGCCCTTTGGGCAGAGAATTTTAGGGTTTCAGGTACTAGAATCTTCATTTACAAGGGGGTGGAGGTACAGTATAAACTTTATCTGGGCAAGTCTCCTTGGCCCCAGGATGGGATGGGAGAGGGGAGGGTACGCAAGGTGAGGCTAAGCCTGGAATAGGGCTGTTGGAAGCACTCAGAGCATCACTCTCTTCCCTACCCTTATGCCTAAACTAGAGTGAATTACTTGAACTTTCTCAGTATGCCATGCTCCTCAGCTTCTGTGATTCTGTAATGTTGCAGACTGCAGAATAGAGGTCATTCATTTGGGCTCCTTGCCATAATTTCTCTCATCTCCTATGAGCTCCCTAATTAATCCCCTCATTGCTGACCCTTAACCCCCACCGCCTATGACCAAAACACCACTCACAGTGGAGATAGTGGTGAGATGTAATAGAATACAGTGACCCGAGCGTGGGCGTTACAGTCAACAGCCCTGGTTCTGATTATTTGCTTAGCCACTTGCTAGTCCTGTGACCTTCAGCAGATTCTGTGCCTCAATTTCATCATCTCTTACATGGGGGTTACATGCCAAGTTTATAAGGTATTGTGAGGATAGGGCAATATCATCTGTCAAGTGCCCAATCACAGTCCCTGACATAGAATAAGCATACAGTGAGAAGTTCTTTTCCCTCCCCCAGCTCTTCTTCTTACTTGAAACCAAAGACACAAAGCACCTTGTCTCACAGAGATGCCAATTGCATTAGCTCCCAGCCCTCGGCCTCTCTTCCCATCTCTTGAGTTAGTGAGAACTTCAGTACCCATGAATACGTCATACCAATCTTATTATTACTTCAGGAAGTTAAGAGAGGGGAAGCTACTCCTAAAATCAAGGCCAGAAGAAGAAGTGACAGTGACCATCTTGAAAACCAAAACTAAGCAGCCTAAGTGACTCAATCAAGATGTTGTTATGTAACTTATTAAAGAGCAAAGTTTATTTAAACACTTGGACTATATTACTCCTAAGAATCAGAATGGGGGGGGGAGGAGAGGAAGGTCAGAATGGGGGGAGAACTTCTTGAGTTAGAGAGAATGTCAGTACCTATTTCTACTGTAGTTGTCAGAAACCTGCTACCCCACTTACATGCTGGAATAGTCAGACTCCAGCTCGGTAGCATCACCGACTGTTGCTAGGGATGGTGGTTTCTCATGTCAGCACAACTATGGCTACAGGGATGGAGCAGGTGCACAAAGAAGTTGGTCATATCAAAGGAAAGGTGAGACCTACAGGTTCCTTGCAGCACATGACCTAAGTGGGTATGCAACAGACGTGAGTCAAGCTGAACAAAAGGAAGCTCAAAGAGAAAAGTCATTAAATCACAGTAGAAAAGTGGATTAAAAAAAAACCTGCTTAGGTAAGTCACAGAAGAAATACTTCCAGGCCAATAAGCTCTAGCTAGTAATCAGAGAGGTGCAAATTTAAATGGGCAAAGATTTCAATGCTGATGAGGATATAGTAAGGGGGCAGAGGGCATCTCATGTGCTGCTGGGACTCTCATGCGCAACATGTAAGCTGACATGTCTTTCTGCAAAGTAGTAATGAGAATGATTAAATAAGGCATGGTGAAGGTACAGATGGATGGCGTGTGTGTCATTTGGTATGTCAGTTTCAAAGGATTTTCAGACATGGGGAAAAAACTACGTTGCAGTGAAAAGTAGAACACTCTATGATATGAAAATTACATGCACAAAGAAGATTGGAGGGAAATAGGACAGAGTGTTAAAAATTCCTGCCATTAGCATCTCTTACATAAATCTTGGAAGTTTTCTGTATTTAGCAGGTGTCCCTTTTATAATGGTAGAGAAATTCCATAATTTAAGAAAATGGCACATTGCTTTCAACAATAGATCAGAGAAAATTATTTACGGATGACTCTGGCCACTGTTGACACCGATTTGGGAGAAACAAAACTTCCCATGCTGAGTCTAGTCCTTTGTGTCAGCAAGAAGAAATGGGAAGTCTCCTGCCTGGCCAGTGCCCCATCTAACTGGGAGGCCCATGGAAGTTGCCTTACGCTTGAGACATTCACACAGTCACAGTGGCTGTGGTCTCTTCACCAGGCTGCCATTCTCATCACTGTTGAGATTTGAGAATGAAACCTGAAAAGGTATTTTGTTTCCATTTGTGGCTTAATTCTTCCCATGGCGGCCTTACCTCCAGTAGTGGTAAGCGATTGGTTGGTGGAGACACACATCTGTGGGTCATGTAATATGCACAGTGGTTTATGCCAGTACAATCTAGGGAACAGGAAATTAAGTGAAAGACCCTAAGAAAATTCTACACCAGTGTTTATATAAGAATGTGAATTACCCAAAGTATATTTTTAGTTATAAAATAAGTGGATAGCTTAAATAAGCCTAGAAGAAGAGAAGAGCTTCTAACTACCAAAACATAAACTTTCTTCCTAACTGATATGTTGTAACTATTTTGACCTTCCTCTCCTCCCCCCATTCTGATTCTTAGGAGTTATATAGTCCAAGTGTTTAAATAAACTTTGCTCTTTAATAAGTTACATAACAACATCTTGATTGATTCACTTAGGCTGCTTAGTTTTGGTTTTCAAGATGGTCACTGTCACTTCTTCTTCTGGCCTTGATTTTAGGAGTAGCTTCCCCTCTCTTAAATTCCTGAAGTAATAATAAGATTGGTATGACGTATTCATACCCTGACTCTTACAATGGAAGTACATGAGACAATAGACTGTATCCATCTTTTTCAAAAGTCCCACATTTGGCCGTCTGTGAGTAATCAGCATGACTCAACAATCTGATTTTTTAAATATATATTATTGATTTCAGAGAGGAAGAGAGAGAGAGAGAGAGAAACATCAATGATGAGAGAGAATCACTGATCAGCTGCCTCCTGCACAGAACACGCCGGGGATTGAACCTGCAACTCAGGCATGTGCCCCGACCAGGAATTGAACCATAACCTTCTGTTTCATAGGTCAATGCTCAACCATTGAGCCACACCAGCCTGGCAACAACCTGATTTTTTATAAGTTAACAAACATTCGAACTACGAGTAATACATCTTAAATACAGTGGTGACAAATATGCCTTATTCATATTTTGTGTACTATCTCTTATCAACTGATAGAATCAGCCTAGAATCTTTTTTTAATATATTTTATTGATTTTTTTACAGAGAGGAAGGAAAAGGGATAGAGAGTTAGAAACATCGATGAGAGAGAAACATCAATCAGCTGCCTCCTGCACACCCCCTACTGGGGATGTGCCTGCAACCAAGGTACATGCCCTTGACCAGAATTGAACCTGGGACCTTTCAGTTCGCAGGCTGACGCTCTATCCACTGAACCAAACCGGTCAGGGCTCAGCCTAGAATCTTTTATTGAAAAAGATTCTTTGGCTCCATTTGGTTTTAGTGGTAAAGGGTTCCAGTGACTGCCATTGCTATGGGCATGGGGAAGGGCAGCCTTCAAGCCAAGGATTTTCCATCTCGGATATTGAGGCCTCAGGGTCCCTGTTGGTACAGGGCTTGTCTTCAAATAGGGAAAACATGATTCCTCTCAGGAGCGAGAGAGACAAAAACTAAATGTAAAATCAAACAGAAATTGGAATACCCGAACAGTAAACACCCCATCAAGTGCCAATGACTATAGGGAAGGCTGAGTCATTTGCTGAGATCTAGGAGAAGGCAGGCATCCTGCGGCAGATGGGGGTAAGCCAGGAAGGTCTTCTGAGGCAGTGCATTTTCAGTGGGATTGGAAGGCAGCCCGCAGACCTGGCGTGAAGTTGCAAGGGTGGCCCCAATGAAAAGGAATGCAGATTTCTGGATGCCTTTGGACTGTGTACTTCAAAGTCTCAGCTGCCCCGAGTGACCATGCCGGACCTCTGATTTCCCACAGTGAGGACGTGTGCAAACGTGGCTTCACCGTCATCATCGACATGCGGGGCTCCAAGTGGGACCTCATCAAGCCCCTCCTCAAGACGCTGCAGGAAGCCTTCCCAGCCGAGATCCATGTGGCCCTCATCATTAAACCCGACAACTTCTGGCAGAAACAGAAGACCAACTTTGGCAGCTCCAAATTCATCTTTGAGGTGAGCCAGACCGCTCTCTGAGCACCCCTCTCCCTTCCGCCACCCATACGTTTCTCACTGTGCTTCTCCATCCACCTTACTGAAACCATGTCTGTGGCTGGTATTTCTGGAGTCCTTGGCTACTGTGGCTTTACCAGTTAGTATCTAGGGAGGAATAAGAGGATCAAGAGATTGTCCTCATTGCACAGTGTCAGTAGGCAATTCTGTGTACTATTGGTGAGTATATAAATTAGGACAGTTGCTTCTGGGGGCAACTTTTTAATTTGGCTCAAATGCCTTAAAAAGAGTTTATGGCTATTGATCTAGTAATTCTTCTTAGAAAATATTTTTAATATAAAAACTAAACAAAACCTCTTGAAAATCTAATTATAATTATAAAAAGATAATGGTCTACAAGGATGTTCATTCATGATAGTGTTTTTTGTTTGTTTTTAAAAAAAATATATTTTATTGATTTTTTACAGAGAGAAAGGGAGAGTGATAGAGAGTTAGAGACATCGATGAGAGAGAAACATCAATCAGCTGCCTCCTGCACACTCCCTACTGGGGATGTGCCAGCAACCAAGGTATATGCCCTTGACCAGAATCGAACCTGGGACCTTTCAGTCCACAGGCCAACACTCTATCCACTGAGCCAAACCAGTTAGGGCCATCATAGTGTTTTTTGCAATAATATACACATACATATATACAGATACATATATATATGTATATATATGTGTATATATATATATATATATACACACACATATACATGTGCATACATATAGTTTGTATCCTGAATAGCCATTAATTTTGGTAACACTAATACACAAATACATGAAGCTATTAAAATCATATTTAGTTATATGTCAATTATATCTCAATGCAAATCATATTTAGAAAAATAGTGTCTTTGAAAAATGCTTATGATATATTGTTTTAAAAAAGACAGGTTTTAAACAGTCTGGGTAGTATAATCTGAAATCTGTCTTTCAAGTGCATATATGAAGAAGACTGAGAGACACGTGAAAATGTTAGTAGACTATCAGCAGTGGCTGGATTTTCATTTCTATTTTCTCTTATAGTCAAGGAGAACTTGTTATTTTCTCTTTAGCTAGGTTTTCCCTGACAGCATATGAGAATTTTTAATGGTGACACATCAGATTAAGTCAATGATTTAGGAACCTTTGTTCCAGCCAAATCCAAGCTGTTCCCCTTTCCCGGAACCCTAGCCCTCATCTGCAGGGGGATGAACCTTGTGTATGGTCCATGTTGGAAAGGCGGAGCTGCACCTAAACTTACAGCAACTTTCCGCTCCAGACCCTACCCGCAAGGCCAGGAGTGCCTGTATGTGGCGTGGTGGCCCCAGTAGTCTGTGATGGAGCACAGCAACCTGACCATCTGAGCAAAGTGATTCTCACACTGTTTAAATAACACAAAGAATTTGACTTGGTATAGAAACAGCTCTCCTAGTCTCCCCGCACCCCCACCCAACATTAGGAGCCCTGTTTCAGTGCCTGCCACTTCATTCTGAAGGGTTTTCAATATACTAGTATAGATTTATTGATTTTAGAGAGGAAGGGAGACGGAGAGAGATAGAAACGTTAATGATGAGAGAGAATCATTAATTGGCTGCCTCCTGCATGCCCCCTACTGGGGATCGAGCCCAGCAGCCAGGCCTGTGTCCTGACCAGCAATCCAACCGTGACCTCCTGGTTTGTAGGTCAACGCTCAACCACTGAGTAGCTGGGCAGGAGCCCTGCATTTTGTTTTTTGTATACAGAGGTGGTGATAACAAGCCTATATATTTATAACCTGAAAAGAAGGAAAGTACTCTTTCCAACACGCCCTGAAACTGTGTTTCAGTGTGGCTGCTCAGCCCTTCCCCTCTTCCTTCACCTCAAGTTGAACAAATTGTCTTTGCCTCCTAAATAAGAAGTAAGGAGAGAGAGCCAGAGCCTCCCTCTCAGAAGAGTATTTATAAGGCAGTGACTTACGAACAACCAATGAAATCCCTCATGCAGGATAAGGGTACAGGCTTGCTCAATATCAGATACTTAATGACTAATTGGTGCATATAATTATGGGAGACTTCCTGGACGTGGTAAACTTGGAGCCAGATTTGAAGGGGAAAGTGCTCTAGAAGAGGGCGGCTCAACATTTAATGCACAGAGTCCCTGGGGATCGCGTTCAGTGTGGATTGTGATTCAGCAGATCTGACTTCTGGATGCTGCCTTTCCAAAAAGCTCCCAGGTGGTCTTGATGCTGCCGTCAAGGGCCACACTTTGAGTCACAAGGATCTAGATGAGCAGAGGTTTGTATCAGTGGCTGCACATTAGAATCACCTGGTGAGCTTTTAAACCTACCCACGCACACACTCCAGGCCAACTAAATCAGAGAGTGGTATCTGCTACCAGGAGAGCCTCGGTGTCGGCAGAGGCCCACCCAGCCTGAAGCAGGAAGCTAGGCTCAGACCATTGCAGCCCAAAGTTGACCCACATTGCTTCATGCAACCGTGATGATGTCCTGGGTCATGGGCCTGGCTGGGTTTTCAAGCTCTGGAGAACCAGACCCTCAGGCACTCCTGCTTCTAGCATCTGAAGTCCTGCTGTGGTGACTGGGGGGTGGAGAGGAGGAAGATGAAGGCAGCTGAGACTTAAAGGCAGCCTTTCCTGGCGTAGCAAGTGGTGGGCAGGTGGAGAGGCTTTTGGAGGCAGCCAGCTGGTCTGTTGAAACTGCTTACCCTGGCTGATTTGTAGCTGATGACCAGCAGGCCACGTGCTCACCCACTGGCCCTTTCCTGCGCAGGCTGTGGTCATTATTATGTGGAGGCACCTTGGCCTCTCCCCTTGACTTCCTCCCCTCCTGCCTACAGCTTCTCCCCTCACTCCCCCCACTTCACTGAGTCACCCTCTTTGTGTCTGCCCTCCAGACGAGCATGGTGTCCGTGGAGGGCCTCACGAAGCTGGTGGACCCCTCCCAGCTGACCGAGGAGTTCGACGGCTCCCTGGACTACAACCACGAGGAGTGGATCGAGCTGCGGCTGTCTCTGGAGGAGTTCTTCAACAGCGCCGTGCACCTGCTGTCGCGCCTGGAGGACCTGCAGGAGATGCTGGCTCGGAAGGAGTTCCCTGTGGACGTGGAGGGCTCTCGGCGGCTCATCGATGAGCACACTCAGCTCAAGAAGAAGGTGCTGAAGGCCCCCGTGGAGGAGCTGGACCGGGAGGGGCAGCGGCTGCTGCAGTGCATCCGCTGCAGCGACGGCTTCTCCGGGCGCAACTGCATCCCCGGCAGCGCTGACTTCCAGAGCCTGGTGCCCAAGATCACCAGCCTCCTGGACAAGCTGCACTCGACCCGGCAGCACCTGCACCAGATGTGGCACGTACGCAAGCTCAAGCTGGACCAGTGCTTCCAGCTGAGGCTCTTCGAGCAGGATGCAGAGAAGGTAGGAGGGGAGCCGGCCCACCTGGGGCTGGGGTTTGGGGGTGGGTGGCCACTGCTCTTTAGAGAAACTGGTTGAGGTTGTCAGTTCAGCTTTCTGATGAATGACTTTTGTGGCAAGTTTTTTTTAAGTGTTTGTTGGTACACATTTATTGCAATCATCTCTGGCCATTGCTCACTGACTCCTTAAAGCTCTCCTTATATAGTGTTTATTATGCGCCACGCACTGTTCTAAGCACTGAGTATACATGAACACATTTTAACCCTCTGAAGTCCTATAGGTAGGTGTATCGTCATCATCCCATTTTACAGGTGAAGAAACTGAGAGGCTAAATGAAAGTGCAGTGCGGCTGCCGAGCCCATGCTTTTCCCCACTGCTGGACACTGCCCCTCTCAAGACATGTATTGAATGGTTCGAGCCGGCTGAACAACAAAAATAATAATACTGTTACCAGCCACAGTCACATGACTGAGGGATTAGTGCTGGGCGGTGTACTCGACTGTTGACAAAGCATTTCATGTGCAGAGCCCTACTTCACTGCACAGCTTTCCCATCCGTGGAGGCGCGTGGTGCTGCTGAAGAGCAGGCAATGGAGTGCTGCTCCCTGATCTGGAGGCTACAATGGCGGACTTGACATATGAATCCAGCCTTTGTCAGCCTGAAGTCAGGGCTCTTTGTGCCACGCCGCTTCATTCAGAAGGTTTTTCCTCAGCAGCTCAGCCAACACTTAAGCAGCCCCCAATTTCCTAGCAGTGAATTTTCATAGCTTTCTCCTTATCAGGGGAGATATGAGAAAGGGAAAAAGAAAAATATATAAAGCTTCTTTGCTGAGGACACAAAAGTATCTTTTCCAGGTTTTTTTCAAGGTAAAGAAGAGAGTTGCTATTATATGTGCTTTAGGGCAAGTGAAACAGGCTCTCCTCCTATCAGTTTTCTGGAAATAACTTTTATTGAAATGCATAATTCTACTCTGCATCTCTCAGTAACCTATGAATTTTACAGACAGTGTCTAATATAATGGTTTTGTGTCTTTTCAGAGTTCATATTGAAAATATCTCTAGATATTTTTAAGTGATGAAATCTGGATATGAAACTATATAATATGCATAGATGCATAACCCTTGGACACAGACAATAGCATGGGGAAGGCCAGGGATGAGGTAGAGGAGGGTAAAAAGGGGGGGGGAAGGAGCAAAAAACACAACTCTATATAATGATGATCCTAATTTGAGAATGCCAGCATAGGTATGACTGGAGGAAAATTCAGCACAATGTTAATAGTTTTGATTCTCATAGGCCAAGCTTATGGTTAATTTTTAAATTTCTCTGTATAAATTTTATGTATTTTCCAATTTTTTATTATAATCAGAAGGAAATCAATACATGTCATTTTTAAAGACTGCATAGCCCCTTTCTACAACAGAACTCCTGAACATCATTTAAGTCAAGGGACATGTAAAGGGGTTTCTTGTATAACCTTAGGAGTTGCAGGGTTGTCCCTGACTTCCTGAGGGCTCTTTGCCCAGGGGCCTGGCAGCCTGGGTCTGACCCTGGCCTGCTCTGGGAAGGGCCACTTGGACTGTGTCACTGTCCATCAAGCTATGAGACACCAGGTCAGGAGCCAGCGGCTCTGGGAAGCCAGTCTCAGGTACTTTGGCTCCAGTGACTGGGGTAAGAAAAATCTGCAATAGCCCCTTTCTATTTGGGCTTTCTTCTGCTCTGAGGCAGAGGACCTGCTTTGCAGCCTGGCTTAGCTGGCCATTTCAGTGACAGGGACACAGGGGGAGGCAGGGGACTAGGTCTGCCTAGATGTACTTTAGCGTGTGAGGCACTTCACAGCACCCCAGAAGCTCAAGGGCAAGGGAAGATGGCGTGGGGCACAGATGGTGCCTGTCTCGAAAATAAGATGGAACCATATACCTTTAGCACCAGAAGATCCCGGCAGGGAAGGCTGGCCTTCTAGAGCCAGACAAGCGCCAGTCCACTAGGCAGTAATGCTGCCACATATACATTCTCTCTCATGAAGAATCACATGGCATATTAGCATTCCTCTTTTATAGTGCAGGAAGTGGAAGCTCAGAGAGATGGAGTGGCCTGCCCGGGATCACATGCCAATTAGAGCCAGTATTTTGTCTGCCTCTAAAGCTCACCCAAGCTCTTATCCAAAAGCCATCCTGTCCTCTGCTCCCAGGACCTGCTTCATGCCACCACTGAGCACTGCTTGTTAGTCCCCGAGCCCCCGCCCTGATGACTCCAGGGAAAATCTCAAATCCCACCTCCCGATGCTCACTCAACAGCAGGGCTCACCCATTCTGTGGAGTAATATTTGTAAATGTACAAAATAATATATTTAGGCTTGGAAAATAATTATTGAAATATAGTTAATAAGTTTTAAAATAGCAGTAACATGTACTTCTTTAACATGTTAAATAATAAAATCTACTTGAAGTCTCACAATTACCATTGATTTTGAAGTAGCAGTGAGCAAAAATGATATTTTAGGGCAACTAACCCTGATGTGATATGAAGATGTGTTTTCAAAGGTACAGGTATTGTGAACAGTAATGTAGCGAAGAGAATGCTATATTTCAGTTGGAGGTTAGTGAAAATAAAGGCATATATTTCCCCCCATCCAAGTACATGATCCCTGAATTCAGTACTCTCAGGTTGTGTGTACCTTGGTGTTCCTATGCCTTATAGAGAAGAGTGTGTGTGTGTGTGTGTGTGTGTGTGTGGTGTATGGAAGGGGAGGGGGGAGAAGGGACAGAATATAATAAACAAAACAGAGGGAGTTAATGGGTGATGGGAAGAAAGCAGCCCAAGAATATTTTGTCATTGAGTCAGTGGTGCAAATGCTGCTCAGGCTTGACCCAGCTGCCACAGAAAATGTGCTGGGAGTAGGGAACGGGAGAAAAACAGTCCTTTTAAGTTGCTTCAAGATTAATTTAAAATATCTGCGCAGAACTAAGTGTTTCAGCCCTCTACTTATTTGGTGTTTTTGGAAGGGGGTGAGGAGGGTGGCGGTTTGGGTGGCGGCTGTGTGCATGCAGATCCACATCTAAACAAGGCCTGAGGAAATAGTTACTGCGTGAGCCACGCTGAGCTTCCTTTCTGGTGGGAGGCTCGTCGGAGACCTCTGATTCCAGATCCAGGAAGCTCTTGGCAATCGGAAGAGTCTGGTGCTCACTCAGCTTCTATTTTCGTTAAGGGTGGGCGCAGTCTCCCCTCTGGCCTGTGGGGTGGCAGCTTGGTCCCAGGCCTTGAATAATAGGTGGTGCTCCTCATTTGCCAGCTGGCCTTGGAGAGGGAAGTCACCTCTCACCATCCCCATGACCTCTGTGATGACTCCCGGCATTCTTCATCGGGGGGTGGGGGGTGGGGGTGGGGGTGGGGGGAGGTGGAGAGGGGGTTATTATCTCTACCCATGAAGCATTTAGGGAGGAGGAGGGACTGTGTTCTGTAGATAATTCATAAAGCAGGGCACCCATTCATTTAATAAATGTCTGTTGAGCAGCTGTCATGAGCCCAAAACAAGGCACTTGGATAAGGAGGAGTAGGCCAGAATTTTTGCCCTGGAGCAGCCAGCTGTCCTACTTACTATGATTTATGACTGCTGTGTGCACCTTGCTGTCCTAGGCACAGCCTCTGTGACTGGGAGTTTTTAGAGAACAGGTACATTGCAGCTCAGAGGTCATTCCAGTAGCACCCAGTGCATCTTGCTGGAGTATGAGCATCACTGCCTCGGCCCTTGCCCACTGGTCTGTAACTAATGCCCTGACCCCCACTGTGTTCATTGAACACAGGCCGGGTGGCTTCTCATTAGCAAGACACAGATTACGGCTCTCTCTGCAGCCCTGTTTCACAGCCAGCTGCCCCTCAGCTGCCATGGAACCGGTGCGAAGGTGTCTGCCCTGTAATCACGCCCCATTCCCAGAGAGAAGGGAGGTCTCTTTCCCATTAGGGGGCAATTTGTGGTATTAAGGGTCATTAATAGAGTCATAGATGTCCCCTCGGAAAAGGGAAGGGTGGGCGCTACTCATTGGAGGATCCCCCCAGTGCCCTCCCCTTTCCTGGGTACCTAGGACAGCTTGAACATTATGATTGATATGGAAAAGTCTACCTCCCATGCACTGTAGGAAACCCAGCCTCACCATCCTGATGGCAGCCATGTGACCTCACTATGCCCATCTATGTGTGATACCAATGAGAAGTATCAGAAAATGCTGAAGCTCTGCACTGCCTGCCTTCTGATGTGGGGGAGGCCTGCAATCACCCAGTCTTTACAGGGAAGGAGAAGTGCTTAGAAGGGCTCCATGCACATCTAGACTTAACTGATGGAGAAACCTTTGTCTACTTTGCTTCTGAATAAAAGAGGCTATCCTGATGGCTACCCAGGGGCCCACAACCTAGTTTTGCCCAAAGCCACTCCAGAAAGTATATTCCCACTTCCTATGGGAGAATCACCCAAAGCTTGGGCAGAGCTCTCCCATGGGGTTTCCAGTATTGGAATTGCACTTATTATCAGTTGATGCAGCGCACTGTGTTTGTTTCATGTGTAAACCTGTGCTTGGGACACTCCCACAAGATCTTTATCGCCATGCTAGGAGGGTATTTAGGTGCCCACCTCCTCCATGACCAAGGCATCTGCCCAGATGAGGACCTCTCATTTGCTTAGGGGAGACTGGCCTCACCACACCACCTATGGGAAAGCTCCCTTCGAAGAACTTAATTTTAAATGTCTTCCGGCATATTCATTCTTGCATGATGAAATCTGTTCAGCCATGTTTGTGCTGAAATGAAGCTGTATGAGTGGGATCCATATTTGTCCTGGGGTGTCACTTACTGTTTGGGAGACCTTAGGTGCATCTTTGACCTCTGACCCCCAATTATTATTATTACTAGAGGCCTGGTGCATGAAATTCGTGCACAGAGTGAGGGTGGGGGTGGTGGTGGTGTCCCTCAGACCAACCTGCACCCTTTCCGATATGGGACCCCTTGAGGGATGTCCGACTGC
>PVJC01001373.1:0-95323 GCA_004026665.1 Murina feae
AATAATATTTTTTAAAATTTCAGTTTCTGAGTGTAATGTAGAAAAAGAGAGTTGATTTTTTTGGATATTGATCTTACAGTCTAGCTGAACTCAGTTAGGAATTCTAGTACTCATTGGATTTTCTACATCAAAGATCATGTCATCTGCAACAGTTTTACTGCTAACATTGCCTCCTGGACACCCTTATGGCACCGGTTGGAACTTGTAGCACAGTGGTGAGAGCAGACATTCTTGTCTTGTCCTCAGTCTTAGGAGAAGACATTCAGTCTCGACCATTTAAGTATGATGTTAGCTATAGTTTTGTTTTTGTGTTTTTGGTAGATGCCCTTTATCAAGTAGAGGACATTTTCTTCTATTCCTAGTTTGCCAAGAGTTTTTATAAGGACTGGGTGTTGAATGCTTTTTCTGGATCTATTGGGATGATCATAGAGTTCTTCTTTTTCATTTTGTTAGTACGGTGAATTACATTGATTATTTTTCACACATTAAACCAACCTGGCATTCCTGGGGTAAATCCCTCTTGTTATGATGTCTTATCATTTCTAAGTTCTTGAATATTTTTCTTTTCTTATAATATTACTTTCTAGTTTTCCTAGTTTTGGTATAAGGGTAATGCTGGCCTCTCAGTCTGAGGAGGGAGTGCTCTCTTCCGTTTTCTGGAAGAATTTTTGTAAAATTGGTATCATTCTTCCTTAAGTGTTTGTGAACCAGTGAAGCCTGAGGTTTTCTTTGTGGGAAGGTTTATTATTTTAACATATATATGGTTATATATGTATATTCTTTTTGAGTGGCTTTTGGTAGCTGTGTCTTTCAGGGAATTTGTCCCTTTCATCTATGTTTTTTAATTTATTGACACAAAGTTATTCATCATATTCCATTATTATCTTTTTAATATCCATAGAGTTTATAGCAATGTTACCTCTCTCTCTTTAAAAAATATATATATATTTTATTGATTTTTTTACAGAGAGGAAGGAAGGGAGAGGGATAGAGAGTTAGAAACATCGATCAGCTGCCTCCTGCACACTCCCCACTGGGGATGTGCCCACAACCAAGGTACATGCTCTTGACTGGAATCGAACCTGGGACCCTTGAGTCTGCAGGCTGACGCTCTATCCACTGAGCCAAACTGGTTAGGGCTGAAATCTCTCTCTTCTTGATATCCTATTTAATTCCATTGTGGTCAGCAAACACACTTTGTATGACTTGACTCTTCACATTTATTGAGACTTGTCTCATGCCCAGAATATAGTCTATCCTGTAGCCATTCTGTGTGCACTTGAAAAGAATGTGTTTTCTGCTGTTTTGGTGGAATGTTTTACTAGTGTCGATTAGGTCCAGTTGGCTGATAACATTGTTCAAATCTGTATCCTTACTGATTTTTGTGTTTACTTGTTCTGTTGAAAAAGGGGTATTGAAATCTCTGATTGTAATTGTGAATATGTCTGTCTGACTGTTTCTTTTTAAGCAGACTCTTAGTTGATACTCCTGTTTTTCAGTCCCATGACCGCCCTTCCTGCTTCCAGAGGTACTTGAGCTTTTGGGGGGTTCTGTGTTACAATTCCGCTTTTTAGTTTCTTTGCTTTCTGCTCAGCTAGTTATCACTTGTCATTCTGTTCTTCAACTTCCAAACTATATTGTTGTTATTTTCTTTGCTTTTGTGGGTTCTTGCCTTTTTTAAAAAAGTTATATATATTATTTTATTTTATTATTTTGTTTTTTACTGAAATTTTAATGGGGTCTTTGAAGGGAGCTGAGATTAACACCTGCATTCTGGATTCAGTGTGCCATCTTTTTTCAAATACTGTTTCATAGAATATTTATTATTAAAACAAATAATGATATAAAAAGGCATTGGGGGGGGGGGAATGGAAATCTGAGCATCCTAACACAATCACATATAATTTTCTGTATTTCCTTATTTGTTTGCTTTTAATTTATCTTTATTGTTGAAAGTATTATAGATGTCTTCGCCCACCCCCCCCCAAAGACTTCTCTCCCCCTCATCGCTACCCCTCCTGCCCCCAGCCTTCACCATACTATTGTCTGTGGGTTAGACATATATGAATATAAGTTCTTCGGTGTATTTTCTTGGTTTTATACCTGTGCACATGTGCTTTTATTTACTATTTGAGATAGTTACAGTTAGTGTAAATGCAGTCTGCTCTTGATTTTTTCTAAACTTACAGAATAAATATTCTCCCTCCTGGTGTTTGTGGTCATTATTTCTAAAAGTTATTTAACATTCTATTGAGTTATTTCATGATTGACTCAAAGTTCCCCCAATAAAGTGTTTGTTTATATATGGTGATAGAGCTAATATTTGTGCAAGACTGTTTACATAAAAACATTTTAATGTATTAGATTTTCAAGTTAAAATGTAAGGTTTTTTAGAGTTCCTAAGATGAGAGGAAATAACCGTTGATACTTAGGTAAGATCTTACCCATCATAAATAAGAACCAACATTTACTGAGTAGTTATTGTGGATTAGAGGCTGTGCTAGCACCCAACTTATGTTTCCTCTTGGAATTCTTGCAAGTGTTATTCTTAACCCAGCTTTTAGCTGCAGAAATAAGTATAGTATTTGACTTCCTTACTTATCATCAAGTAGGTAGTAAATGGTAAAACCTAGTCTTCAAACCACAATCCATGATGTTAACCACTGTCCTAGGCTCCCTGTGACCGTTCTTTAGCTTGGGGCTAACGGGCTCAACATACTTAGAAGCTTACACCTAAAACTGTTTTTCAAAAAATATTACCTGCAAGGAGAAAACTAGTTTTAACGTATTTTCAGCAAAGACGTAACTGTGGTCATGGTGAGAATGCAAGACCAGATTGAAACAAACTTTCAATAGTAGATCCTGAGCATCATGGTTCATTGACTTAATCATTCGTGCATTCATCAACTCCACTGAGTTCCCAGTCAGTTGGGCTCCATTGGAGAACTGCAGTCTGGGGGCAGATTGAATTCCCAGGAGTGCAGTCTTGTGTCTTTGACCTTCCTCGTTCCTCATGGCCTCTTTGCTCCCTGCAGAAACTGATGAGCATTAACTACCTGGGCAGCGTGTACCCCAGCCGAGCTGTGATCAGCACCATGAAGGAGCGCCGGGTGGGCAGGATCGTCTTTCTGGCGTCCCAGGCGGGACAGGTGGGACTCTTCGGTTTCACCGCCTACTCTTCGTCCAAGTTCGCCATCAAGGGTTTGGCTGAAGCTCTGCAGATGGAGGTAAATGCTGTATTCGGTTTTATATTTATTTATTGCAGCTCAGCAAATGCTCTCCTTGTTTGTAGCTTCTCTACACATGTTGTTATATGAAATTACAGTTTGTAGATTTGACATTAGTGAAAGAGAATTGGCTCAATGCCTGAATTTTACTATTAAATAGTTAACATTTTCATTGCATACAATGACTGTAGTTTGTGATGAGAAAAATGGTCGTGAGCTTTTTGCGTGCTTAATTCAATACACAAAATACTCCTAATGTCTTCATTGTATTGTTGGTCTAATACTATATAAGTATGTATAACAGGGTTAACCAGTTATTTTAGTCTCTAGAGATGTCTCTGTGACAAAAAGATCTGTTCTTTGTAACTGGATAATAAAAGCAGCATGTGTTTGAGGGGAGAGCCAAGCTGGCCAGCTCTCAGCTTTTAGATAAATCATTTAACATGCTCTTAGTTTACTTATCTACAAAATGAGAAGGTTGGACTGAAAAAAAAATCACTTGGCTCTCCTAGTACTACTTATATTTTAATTTCTTAAAGAGCTATTGATGAAAGTGATTGCTTTTCATTTTCACAGTTAATGGCACACTTTGTGGAATAAGGTGCGTCTAGGGTTAATATCAGAGTAAGTGCTTGTCATGAGTGACAGCCTCACGCCTTAGCCATGAGAAGTAGACTTCTGCTTTCCTGTCACCTGAGAATGCTTAGAAACCCGCACACATGTCTGTCTAAGTCACATACTGAAAAAGGCAAGGTAAAATTTCACTATTGCCATATATGCACAAATACAACATATCATAATATTAAAACCCAGAAGAGAATCCATTGTGGCCAACCCTCTCCTAGTAACAGTGTGATTTGAGAATCCCATTTAATGAGTTAGATCAAGGGAAGGAAAGTTTTTTTCGTAATGGGCCAGACAGTAATATTTAGCCTTCGAGAATTAGGCAGTATCTGTCATAATTACTCAAGTCTCCTTTGATAGCAGGAAAGCAGCCATATGCAATGCGTAAATGAATGGGTGTAGCTGTGTTCCAATAAAACTTTATTTATAAAAATAGGTGAAGGGCCAGATTTGGTCATCATAGCAAGCTTGCTGATCCCCGATTTAGAAAATTCCTACAAGAGCCCTCGATGACATGCGACAAAGATATTGGATGAGCATTATGGTAGATGAGTTGTCCGGTCAGTGACAATCTTGAGGTGCCACTTAAGGACCCATAGACTGTGCTGTTCTCCTCTCAAAGGAACCAGCCTCAAATTTCACTTTCATCAACTTGCTTAATACTCATAATAGGGCCACACTGACCTATTCCTGATTAAGAGTGTTAAGCAAGTTGCCCTCGCTGGTTTGGCTCAGTAAATAGAGCATCAACCTATGGACTGAAGGGTCCGAGTTCAATTCCAGTCAAGGGCACATGCCCGGGTTGCGGGCTCGATCCACAGCAGGGGGCGTGCAGGTGGCAGCTGATCAATGATTTTCTCTCATCATTGATGTTTCTATCTCTCTCCCTCCCTTCCATTCTCTCTGAAAAATCAATGGAAAAAATATCCTTGGGTGAGCATTAATAATAACAAAAAAAGAATAGGTCATTATAGTATGATTAGCCACGAGGACATATACGACTGTGAAATTTCAAACAAGAATATTGGCATTTCTTTTGCAATTTTCACTTAGAAAAGTCCCTTTGTGAATAATTCTTTTACTTATGACAGTTTTGTGAAATATGTGAGGCACATGATGTTACCTTATAGATCAGAAATCTGAGTTTCAAGAAGTTCATGGAGTTGCTCAAAGCCACATGTGACTTTGTACCGAAATAGTAACAAAGACCATGCTTTGGGGTCCGCATTTGCCTCTGTACTGCAGCGTAAGATGCGTCTATAATTCAGGTCAGAAGTGGCCTCATTCATCTGGCGAGTGGCCTTAGTCCTGGACAGAGGGATATTTTGGAAATGATGGATATGCTCATTAGAGCTTTTCATCCCTACATGGTGTCTTGTGGAGCCACGTCAGGTTTCACTAATTTAGGACGAAGTGTATTATGTGGGCGGCCTGGTTTCACTTCCAGTAGAACAGAGATGGTAATGAAGAAGAGGGACAACCTTGGTAGCAGGTGCGGAGTCCCTGCAGCCTCTTTGTGACAAGAGGGATTCACATGCTGCAGGCAGCTAGCCTCCACCTGCCCATCGGCTTGACTTCTGTCCATATTTGGACTCCATTAAAAATGTCCTCATGTAAACAATCTTAAATGAAGCAAACCTGTACCACGAAGAATAGGTTTTGGGGGAAATAATCTCAATAATCCAAATCTAGAAGTTTATTCATAGAGCATGCCTCAAAACGTATTTCCCTGCAAACTTCTGGTGTTGTGTTTTTGAAACCTGGGTAATTGAATCTGTGCGGCCAAGGTGGCAGTGTTTTCTGCGAATGAAACAGACCTTACAGAATTGCTCAAACGCTACGCTATGTACTTTGGATAATCCTTTTTAAGTTTAACTCTTAAGTCTTCCTGCCTACTCCACCAAAACTAAAGTCAGGCCTTAGAAATGTTTTATGTACAGTGAGAAATTTTTGAAAGGTTGCTTTGTTGCATTTGTTTATCTTTTTAAAAAATCAGTCTCAGGTACAAATACATCATTTAAAAAATTTCAAAGTTAATTTTTGGGGAAAGCAGAGACCAAATAAAGAAAACTAGGGGTCCTCCTTTCCATCTCTTGTTCTGACCCTACTCAGTCCCTCAGACTCCACTCTCCCTACGTTTTGAAAAACACTTTTAATTATTTGGGAGCATAGCCATGACCTTGAGTGTGAGAAACACCGCTTTGCAGTGCTCTCTTACATTGGCTTATGTGTTGGGGAGACGGGCAACACAGAAGTGACTACATTTGAACCATAAGCATCAGCCTTTATACGGCCTAATGACCACATATTGGCTTTTGAAAGTTTTTCTTTTTTTATTGAATTTGTTGGGGTGACATTGGTTAATAAAATTATATGGGTTTCAAGTGTATAGTTTTATGATGCATCATCTATATTGTTGTATGCTCACCACCCAAAGTCAACTCTTCTTCCATCACCATATATTTGACCCCTTTTTCCCTCTGCTATCCCCTCCCCCACTTCTCTCTGGTAACCACCATCCTGATGTCTGTGTCGATGCATTTTTGTTTTCTTGTTTGTTTGTCTTGCTTGTTGCTTTCAGTTTTATATCCCACATATGTGTTCTCTGGTCTGTGCACAGCAGAGGGTAAGGCCATGGGGGGCAGTTTTTCAAGTCACTCTCTTAAAAACAAGTGGAAGAGAACTTGCTTGCTCATCAACCTCACCACCTGGCCCAAATCTAGGGCCCCCTATGCGGTAGCTTGGCCTTGAAGCTACATGCCCTGCCTGCACAGAGTGAAAGAGCTCTCAGGCCCTAGGTGCACCGGAGCCCGAACAACAGAGATGTCACCTCTGCTGTTGCACTTTGCAGGCTGTGGCCGGGATCCTCTGTCTGCAGGTTTCTCTGGGCCCTTATAGCTCTTCCCACAGACTTCAGAACTGTGCTCCCGGCAAGATCTGGGGAGAACAGGGCTCTATGAAAAGAAGGACCCTGGGTGCTCTCGGAGGCTGTTACATTAGGCAGCCCTGTTGTGTTTATTCAGCATCCTTAAGACACCAAGGGGCCGATCTCACTACCAGCTGCCTGCCCGCTCCCAACTCCTGGGGACCAAACCCTGAGCCAATAGCAAACAGGTCATGGCACACATTTTGATGGTGTGAACCATCACCCTAGAATCATTAAAAATTAGGTGGAGCAGGGCTTTTGGAAGGGTGTATCCCACCTGACCAGCAGGAGAATTTTCTGGAATTCTTGGGGGATGTTAATGAGTGGGGAAGTTTAAGTGTGGAGGTGTGTTGGTGAGGTCACAAGCCTAAGAGTGTGTTCGTATACACCATCCAGGAGCAGGTGGAATTCCAGGTCGGGGGAAGGAGCTTTGTAAAGAAGCTGGAAGGGTTTCTATGTGTAAATAAGGGACAAGGCTATCTGAACGGGAGGTACTTGGCTGGGCTGACGGGGGCGGAGGGGTTGCATGTCGTTCTAGACCTGCATCTGGGTATTGCTAGAAGGGCACTGGAAGGGATCTGAATGACCTCAATATATTTGGTTGATGAAATCAGCAAGAGTTTTAGAAGCAGCATGAAGGAAAACAGATTTGCTGTCTGATAGCAGAGGAGCAGACCTAGGCATGCGGCGGCCGGGGAGACCAAGGAGTCTCCTTGTAGCTTTGTCTGTCTGTCAATGACAGCAGTGGGAGGGAAGAGAGGAAGGAGGAGGTGAATGGCCATACCTTGGGACCAGTTATGTTCTGGAGTGGATGTTAAGATGAGCCTTTTGTCTTTATTCCTAAACATTTCCTGTCTCAGTGGGCAGTGGTCCTGCCCTTGCAGAACCACCTTTCGGCCTTGGCCACCTTTGAGAAAATCAGGGCAGCATTTATTTTGTATGCATGCCTGGAACCCAGTGCAAGCTGGCCAGATGCGCGTGAAATTGTCCCTTGTTTACTGGAGGAACAATGGTTGTTTCTGAAATGCAGGTGAAGCCATATAATGTCTATGTAACCGTCGCCTACCCGCCTGACACAGACACCCCTGGGTTTGCAGAAGAAAACAGAACAAAGGTAAGCATCCTAGTCTTTAATGCTGGGAAACGCTTTTCTGATTTTTCCTTTTCACATTTTAGCCCGCAGGCCATTTTTATGTGTCAGAAAATTGAGTTCCTTTCAATTATGTGCTCGCTAGAGAGGCCTCTGAACTTCCTGGAACTTCCTTCCAAATCTTGGACAATGCAGCCATATTTTCAAAAGTCATGAGTTTTACTGATAATCTCAGAAGGCTTATTGAATTAATAGGGTATTTTCTGTATGGAGGAAAGGACAACTGTATTTTTATTTTTTATTTTTTTAAATATATATTTTATTGATTTTTTTACAGACAGGAAGGGAAGAGGGATAGAGAGTTAGAAACATCAATGAGAGAGAAACATCGATCAGCTGCCTCCTGCACACCCCTTACTGGGGATGTGCCCTCAACCAAGGTACATGCCCTTGACCGGAATCGAACCTGGGACCCTTGAGTCCGCAGGCCAACGCTTTATCCACTGAGCCAAACCGGCTAGGGCCAGACTGTATTTTTAACTAATGAGATGATATTCTTTAAAAACAGTATTCTCTCCATTGAACTTAAAGACCTGGTTGCTGATCCATTGTGTCCTGGTGGAGGTCTAATGGACATCTCAGACGTAACATTTCCAAAACGAACCTTTTGATTCCCTCTCATTCCCCCTCATTATTTTCATTTCATTACCAGGCACCCACTGCTCATCTGGTTGCCCAGGTGGAGATGAGATGCCAGCTTGATTCTCTTTCTTGGGTCTATGGTCAGATTATATCCAGAATCTGACCTGATTTTTTTCTTTTAACTGCCCATATCACTACCATTCTAGCAGTGGCAGCCACGGATATTTTTTGCCTGAACTACTTTATTAGCCTTCATACTGGTCTGCCTGCTTCTGTTCATCTGCCTTGGGGTCTGATCTTCATGAAGTCACTAGTGACCTTCTTAAAGCTTAAGTTGGGTCTGTCACTCCCCTGCTTAAAGTTTTCTTGTGCAAAAAAAACAAAAAACACCACACAAAAAACAAAAGACCAAACACCTCTTGGGTAACACAGTCCGATAGAATGTTCTAGAATGATGGAAATGTTCTGTTTCACTCACTAATATGGTAGTCACATTATGGCTTTGAGGATCCAAAATGTGGCAAGTGGGATTGAGAAACTGAATTTTTAATTTTATGTAATTTTATCTAACTCAGAGTTAACATTAAACATTGCATGTTGGTAGTGGCTATGTACTGGAGAGCACGGCTCCGGTGCCTCCCACCATGCCTGGAACAGACTCCCAAGGCCTTGATGCTAATAAAGGCCCGCAGTGTCTGGACCCGGCCACCTGGCTGCCACAGCATTTTCTCCTCCTCTTACGCTCAGTTCCATGAGCTTGCCAGGCCTGTCGGCAGCTGCGGGCTTCGCTCTTTGCTGTCCCTCTGCATGTTTGAATGGCTGACTCCCTTATTTCGTCCCTCCGCGGTACAGAGGGGCCACTTCCCTGCTCTCTGTGTCTCTGCCAGCATCCTCTGGCTTTATTATTCCTTCGTGGTGCTTGTCACCACTAGGCCTTTACAGTGCACATAGGACTCTCGGTTTATATAGGATCCTATCCTGAGCTGAATACGATCTTCGCATTTTGTTCAAAGGCGCTTCCTCTGTGGCTTGACACATAGTAGTCACTGAGCAAATGAGTAAAGTGGAGAAGAAAGGAATCCATCGGAACTTACCGCCTTGAACTGGCCTGGCTTGCTTTTCTTCCCTTTTCTATTAATGCTTACTGTGAATCTCACGGCATAAAAATGGGCACTTATGCTCCATAGACCGTACATTTGCTAAAAGGTGTTTATGATTTAGAAGCTTTTTTCATTTCTCTATGGCTCTGTCTCTTTTAAAGAATTTATTTCAAAGAAGTAAATTTAAGCCAAATGTCTGTTTTAGAATAAGCGGGGAGTCTGCTAAGCAGATTTGCAGCATTTGCTAAGCAGTCTCTTAGTGTGAAGCCAACGCTGACAGGTGATTTCCCTGTGAAGACTTTATTTTGATGTTTTTTTCCCCTCCACTAAAACGTTGGGCCAACTTCTGGGGGGAAATCAAATCCTGTGATGGTCTGTGAGCCCTTTAGGGGGCGCCATAGTGCTTTTAAATCTAATGCGTATACAGCCACATGTGGTTTTACCAGGCTCTGATGGTCTGGAAGAATGATGACACATTCAAAGGGTTTTTCTCTTAACTCAGTGCTGGCCTTTTATGAAGTGCAGTGCCTTTCTATTTTAAGAATATATATTTCGGTTTTAATTTTAATTCTTTTAAGTCTGTATGGTAAATAAATTTTACAGTTTCATGCATTTTAAGGCTTCAGTTTTGAAACTTCTGAAATTCCCCTTTAAAGAATTTTTGAGTGTATGTGTGCCACAAAGAAGACCAAAAAAAAAAAAAAGGTAAAAGACCCCATCCATAAAGAACTTAGAAACTAAATTGTAAATACACAAGTAGCTATAATATATATTAAGGCAGATATGTTCAAAGATGGGAAGAGAAATTATTGCCATTTAAGGGTTCAGGAAAGGCTTTTTTACCTCGGTGACAATTGAGATGGACCTTTAACAAAAGGTTTAGATTTGGGGTTCTGATGCCCTCACCCAGTAACGAGCACACAATATTTTATCTTCCAGTCTCCTCCTTGACTCCTCTGCAGGTCCTTTGAGACACAGCTGTGGTGACGGACAGAGCTGCTGCTGTCTCTGCTAAGGACCGCAGCTCTGCCCAGTGCCAGCCCTCCGGTGGCCTGGGAGAACAGAAAGCAGGTCATAAGAGCGAACTCTCTCAGGGCGCCCAGTCTAGGCTCTGCACAAATACCATCGGCCAGCTGTCCGGCCGGCAGCGAGGATTCAGGGAGGGGGCGTTTCTGGTCTTGCACCAGTGATTCGTTCTCATTCAAGCCTTGATGGTCTCCACCGGAGCCTCGACTCTGCATCCCACAGAGAGGGTGGCCAGGGCCTCCTGGTCTGGGTTCAGCTATGGGCTCAATTTTACACAACGACCAGGTAGAAACTGACTTAGGATCCAGATGGACCTAATTCTCAAAATAGGAATCTACTCAACAGTAGGAAGTTGGAATTATTTATAAACCAGGAGCGGTGGCTATGGAAGAATGGCTGATTTAACTAACGGTATTGATGCATCTGTTTTTTCCGCTTTAGCCTTTGGAAACCCGTCTTATTTCAGAGACCACGTCTATTTGCACACCAGAGCAAGTGGCCAAACAGATTGTTAAAGACGCCATAGTAAGTTGTCCTGGTTTTCTTTATTAATAGCTTCTGTGCTTCTGGAAAGATATTTTTCCCAAGGCCTAGTTCAGAACATAAACTGTTGTGTCTTTTGGGTCGCTCAGATTCATCACATCTAATATGGGACTCTGCTTTTCTTCCCTGACCACATTATTCCATGTTAGTAAGTAGGCTTCTGGAAATGAATTATATATCTTAACCTAAGGACAGACTGACCAGAATGGGTGTCTGGGAGTGTTGATTCTTTAACAAGAAAATGAGGCTTTTCTGTGATGTGTCAACTTGTTCCCTATACTGCACATGGCATGCTGCCTTCTTTCTTCTTTCCCACAGGACTTTCAGCTCCAGATTATTTTAGGTATCCTATTGCCAGACTCTTGGGTTTTTCTTTCACCTTCCTGCTTCCCAGAATCCTTTTCCCAAATGTTCGCTAATAAGAAAATGCAGCCAGCCCCTGGGCCATCCTCGTTAACCCAGGGGATGCGCATCTGGGCTACTGAGTTTATTTGAAGTTAAAAAAAAAAAGTGAAGCCACAGGCTGATTTGTAGAACAGTGCATGTGCTGTAGGCTTTTGACAGCGTGCCTGTGACCCCAATGTCGAAAAACAGCCAATTATGAGGGATGTCTGTAAACCCGAGACCCACACTGAATTAAGAAATTTGGGGACCACTGGAATGAGATGTGTCAGGACACCATGTCTGGGCCGACCTGAGCAGAATATGGGGAAATCTCAAACTCTATTAAAGCACATGCGGATGTTGGGAGAACTTTGCCCTGCTATGCTCAGAGGCATAGAAAGAGGGCACCACGGACTTTGTTTTTCCTGCTTATCTTAAGTCAGAGCAAATACTCTCCATGTTTTTAATGATCTCAAACACTCTTTGTATCTTGGCAGGATTCATTTCGGCTGGCAGTGTTCAACCTACTTTACTTCTTAACCCCTTTACATTCTAACTGGTTGACAACTTCAGAGAATTTTGATTTACATTGGTTATATTTGCCATATTAGAAGTGGAAACTATAATTTTTAAAATATTTATTTAGTAATTCATTTAAAATAACCAGTAATAAAGCCATTACATTTTAATGTAATATCTTTATAACTATAATTATTTCTCAGAACAGACCTTTGGTGACATGAGAAACTTTGTTTTATACCTCAGTAGTCTTTTCAATGTCTGTGTTCTGGAAGACAGCTGGGTTCTCAGAGCCGCTTCTACATTGAATCTGTTGTCATATGTGGTTTTGAGTAAAGGATATAAAGAAAATCTGGTTTTACACACATGTGTAGTTAGAAGTGGAGGGGTATTTCATAGGTTTTTCAGATCATGGTGGACATTCTTTTTTAGTATTAAACCCAAACTGGATGAATAGTAGTTTCTTTAAAGGTTAGTTGCAGTGTGGAATTGGAAACTCGATTAATGAACTTTTTGTTCTCTGTTGCATTGAAACCCATTGGTCTCTGCACTTTGCATACTTTGTACCCATTCATGATTTGGGAATGTCATGCATTAGTCATTTGGAAAATACGAGTGTCCTGAGTTATCCAAGAAATTACATCCATTAATGTTGCTGCTGATCTTATAAAAGTCCACATACCAGGAAGCTGACAGCTTAATGGAAAGCTCAGATTTTAGCACTGGCCACAAAAACTACCCATATCATTAATTTTCCACAAAATATCTTCCAAAGACTGAGCCTGAATAACCACAGGTGGTCTGATAACGGTTCTTTCATGTAAAAGTGGTATTCCATGAAAAAAGCAGCAGTTCTCACGACATAAGCCCCGTATTTCAGGGTAGCAGCTCCTCAAGTGTGGCACACAGCTGGGCACATGCTTCTCTTTTTGTTACACAGACTATTATGAAGACATTTCCTCAAGGGTTGAAATTTAATAAAAGTTCATTTTTTCTGCCTTATCAAGGCCATTTTGAAGCAAAACTGACATTTCAGTATTTTACAAGATTTTTCAAAATTTCTGTTTTCTTTTTGGATTTATTGTGGCCGGTGTGTGTGGTGGTGGAGAGACACCACTATTACTGTGGCTTCTAATGAGGCAGCATTTTGCAGGGGTCACTCGGTGGAAAAGGACATTAGCATTCTGGTATTATGACTATCATTTGTCCTCATGGACCCACCCCCCCCCCGCCATGGACACCCACGGCCCATGGACTGACTGACCTGCGTTTTGAGAACCTCCCATCTAGCCATTCAGTCCCACTGCCAAGGCCACGTTCATTTCTGAGCTGTAACGTGGTTTGTTACCCTCTCATCCCACAGAAAGTGAACGGACACACTTCCCTGTACTGACATGTTGAGGTGATTAGTAACTACTGTTGCCTCTTTCTTTTCTTTTCCTTCTGTTCAGCAAGGGAACTTTAACAGTTCTATTGGCTCAGATGGGTACATGCTCTCCTCCCTGACCTGCGGAATGTCTCCAGTCACTTCTATCACCGAAGGGCTCCAGCAGGTAAGCTGTGCCTTGACCAGCAGACAGATGGGCAGACAGACAGACAGACAGCACCCCTCATTAAACCTAAGTGAGTAAAGGCTAAATAAAGGAAGACTTATCAACTTGATCTGAGCATGTGAAAAAATGTTCTTAGAGTATCAACCTTTTCCCTTCCTTTGCCAGGGATAAGTCGTTGGGAAATAGGTTAAAGATTTAACTGGGAGAATTTAGAGTGGGAAGAAGTCTTCTGTGCTAGGCACTGCAGACACAGAGAAAATGCTGACTCGGCTGTGGAGGAGTGAATCCGGGTTCTCTGATTTGAAGTGTTTGGAAAATGGAATTCTCTTCTCTCTAGAGTAGTTTAGGAATGGTCTTGCCTGACAGTATTGGGATATTAGACTGTAACTCCTTTTCTTTTCTTTTTTTTTTTTTAATGTATTTTTAATGATTTCAGAGAGGAAGGGAGAGGGAGAGAGAGATAGAAAGATCAATGATGAGAGCATCATTGATTGGCTGCCTTCTGCACACCCTGCACTGTGGATCAAGCCTGTAGTCTGGGCATGTGCCCTGACCGGGAATTGAACCATGACCTCTTGGTTCATAGGTCAACACTCAACACTGAGTCATGCCGGCTGGGCTAGAACTCCTTTTCTACTTGAGTCAGACCATAGGTAGCTTAGAGAGATGCAAGTTAAGGATTCAACACTGTAGTTCATTCAAGATGCAAACAGTCAACTGCTCCTTGATGTGCTCAGTGCTGCATTTGCTGCTGGAGAATCAGGTGTAAACTTACAGTCTGGAGGGGGAGACCAATAGGCTACAGTGATGCTACTACAGTGTAAAGCAAGCATGGAAAAACAATTCCATGGATGATGGCAGGTGGATGGAGGACAAGGAGAGGGTGGGACGGCAGCCTGGACCAGGGCTGCCCACAGCAATGCATAGTTTATAACAAGGGACTAAATTAGGTGCAGTAGACCACGTCCAGATTAAGAGTCTGGATGACTTAGCTATTGATTTTCCTCATCCTTCTCTTCTCTATAGTACCCACGATGTTGTGATTCCCTCTCAGACGTAGGCACTCTATTAGAAGTAAGCTCTCTGAGGATTTGCTCGTGCCCTTGTGTCTTGGGACATTGTCCCCTCACAGCCCGTGCCTGTCACAGAGCAGGTGGAGCCCACACGTGAATTCTGCTTGTCTTCTGTGGGCCGTCCTGTCCATCCTCCCATGTCTACACAAGTGATGTCGGATCCAAAGCTTCAGCCAGTGTCTGTCCTGAACTCCACTCCTGGATACATTTCTTTTCCCTGGACTGTGATGTTACATCTGCATTAGGATCATCATTTTTATGGCTATTTAAATGCTGTTCACAGCCAAGCTATGTAATATATACATAATTAAGTTCCCTTTCTTGTACAGCCTTTTATTTTCCCTGAAACCGTTATGGGTTTTTTCAATCTATGATTTTTATGTGTTATTAATAATGACAGTCTTTATCTTTGCTCAGAAATATCAGATACCTTGTTAGTTTCACCTTCTGGAAGGAATTCCTTCTGGAACCTGCCATCAGGAGTGACTGCCCCCGTGTCTGCATAGCTGACCCCTTCCCCCATTTACGGTCACCATGGGAACCCCTCTGCCGCTCTTTTGTATGGGACCCACCTCTTGTATCACATGACTTTGCCTTTCTTTGTTGTCCCCTTTGTTGGCTGTTTACTTCTTCTGGTAGCTTCCTGGAAAAAAAAAGAGTGTGGGAGGCAAATTGTTTGAGACCTTGCGTATTTGAAAATGTTTCTTTTTGCAGGTTTATGCCTTTCAAGAATTCCATTTTGAGTAGGCAGTAGTGAGTCTTTTGGAGTACAAAGTGAAGGTTAGCTAATGTGATTATTTACCGTCTTAGCCCCAAAACAGTAATTGTCTCTCTCTAACTGACGGTCTTTCTGACTGGGGAGTAAGCTTCCGGAGGGCAGGCCTGTGTCTGTCCTCAGCACGTGACCAGGGTCTGGCTTTGCGATCAGAACATACATCTTCAGCTGAAAAGCCTTGATTGTAGTTGTGTATCTGAGATGCTAGACTGAATTTTCCCTAGCTACTGGAACCCCCAAACTACTGGGAAAACCTATTTTGTTCTTTGTTTAATTTGAATTTGTTAATTGGACATAGAGTCTGTTGTTACTTATCTGGCAGGCCCTGCGTATCCAGTGATGCAGAGCAGACAGCTTCTGTCCTCAGTGTTTACCAACACGTAACAAAGTGTTCATTATTCTTATCCTTGAAGCAGATTAGAAGATGGGGCTTAGAAACTATTTATTAGAGGTATATCCTAAAATCTGTTGAAACAAGCTATTGTATTGTACTGTTGGCTGAGCTCATGGGTCTGCCTTTATCTTACAGGTGGTCACCATGGGCCTTTTCCGAATGATCTCTTTGTTTTACCTTGGAAGTTTCGACAATATAATTCGCCGCTGCATGATAGAAAGAGCCAAATATGGAACTGCAGACAAAACTGCCTAAATCGTGGAAAAAGAGTATTTCTAAATAATGTGAGCAGCTTGCTGCTGGATGGGATCCAGGGTTTGGCCCACGGACACTTGTGTATGGCTTTTGAATATGTCAGATGGGACCAGCCGACTTCGGCAAGCTGACTGCTAGCGCAGGGGTAGAGGTTCAGCTCCGTGTGATATGATTAATACTATGCAGACCTGGGATTGGAGAGCATCTGATTCCCTGGGTGGTGAGGTGATGACCATATGGGAAGTAATAGGTGTGAGCTGGGTGGAGAACAGGATTCCAGAGGCAGCCATTTACATTTTTCCTAGTTATTCTTTTCTCTCCCATGGAGATTGAGTCCAGGAATATTCTTCATGACATGTAAGATGCTGTGAGGACTTTTTAAACCTTCATGAAAGGCAGGTTATGGGTTTCTGGGGCCTTTTTTCCCCTCTTTAATTTAGTGTATTTTTTTCAAGATGAGTTTTACATGTTGCTGGTGAGTCTGGATGCATAATCATGTCGTCGGCTCACCGCACTGTTTGCTGGTGGACCCTTGTGGATTCTCTCACTTTTTGATCCTATAAAACTCCAACGGGGATGAGAGAGGGCAGGGAAGGGAAGAGAAGAGAAGGGGGTAGGCATTTTCTGGTAGGAAAAATAATGCTTTCTTGTCTTTAGATTCAGATGCTTCGGGCGCTTCTCATTTTTCACTCATGGGAAAAAGGCAGCTTCCTAAAATGTCTTTTTGAAGAGAAATAAAATCTTAGAAGCTTAAATGTTTACAATTTTTTTCACTAGCCATGATGAGTGAAGTTTCATTCCATTGTAGTTTATTCTGCTCATCTCTTCCTTTCCAGTTTTGCTTATACTCCTCTAATATTTTTGTAAAAAAAAAAAAAAAAAAAGACCTGTTAAAATTTTTTGACTTGACTTTTTGAATTCATTCATGAATTAAAACAAAGAGAAAAACAATGTGTGACATTCGTCTTGTAGTATATATGTAGCTTTTAGGAAAGGCTGATAATAGCATATTTAAATTTCACTCATAAGAAAACAAAAAACTGGACAACAAAGCTGATTTTGAAGATACTTGTTTTTGAAATAAATTGTCCACCCCATTCTTTCTGGGACCAGCACCGACCCTGAGGACGTTCTCTTGGAAGGACGTGTTCAGAAAGCGCCGTCACCACTCGCACAGCTCAGCCAGGAACCCATGCCCTGTGAATGCTGTTTCTAGACCACGGGTGTGTTGTTCATTCAGTGATGTCCACAGTAAGTGCCTATGAGGAGTCTTAGCATGGACTGCTTCATCCTGTCATTGTGCTCCTGTGATGAAGGGCAGTCGCCTTCATTGTGTCGTGACACCCCCTCCTCACATAGTCGGTATGCATGTTCAGAGTACATTCCAGCTCACTTGGGTGAGAACAGACCACTGCTTTTGATGAGGAAAGCTTTTTTATTAAAAAAAAACAACAACACACAAAAACTGCAAAAGATGAAAGACCTAAAAATAATAGCAAAGCCTTTTTTTGCTCTTAAGATTTTGAACCGCTTGACTTGATTTTTGAAAAGTAAGATGTTTGCCTGGCCAGAGTGGCTCAGTTGGTTGGGTGTCAGCCTGCCCTGTGCACCAAAAAGTTGCTGGTTCGATTCTCAGTCAGGGTACATGTCTGGGTTGTGGGTTTGATTTCTTTCCTCTCTCCAAACATATCCTCAGGTGAGGATTTTTTTTAAAAAGTAACATGTTTAATGGCTCTAATCTATGGGTCTTATTAATCAAGATGTGAGAAGACAAAGGAGTTACTATTTAATGGATACGTTGCTCGGGATGATGTCAATGCAGTTGATGGGGGTTGGTTGAGCCTGTGGGGTTGGGAATCATCCAGTCTTAAGTAGCCATCGCCTGCAAACTGTGGAGTCATATTGTGCAGACTCTGAAGTGGAGTAAGAGCTGGATTTTCCTAATGTGAAGAAAACAGTTACATTCAAATCTGCAGTTTTCTCAATTTTCTCCTTTTCTCATAAATGTTCCTCACATGTTGGCACCTTTTGCTGGTCTATGTGGAAATCTAGCCCAAGATGGTACCTCATTTAATAAAAGTAAATAATAGTCATTATTTCAGTATTCATTTCGCAAGGTGTCCTCATAGACTGTGAGGACTCTGAGGACTGTCATAGCATTGTGACCGCAGGTGATCCAACGCCTGGACTGACGTAAGCCCCTATCTGTGGTGGGAGATGGTGTCGCCAACCTGGTGAAGCTCAGGCACAAGAGCAGATGAGTGGAGATCACAATGCCAGAGACGGCACAGGTCCACAGTCCTTATCCAGAAAGCTTTGAAAACAAAGGTGCTTTTCTTTCTCAATTGGTGTCATAATTCATTTGATAGTAAAACTTAACGTGAACTGGTCTGAGATTGTTATAATTTTTATTCATACCACTTCATGGACTTTGTTAATTTTGCCTAAAGAATGACCATGGGTTTGATTAAAGGGATTGCCCTAGATTCTGTGCAAATGTTTCATAACATCCAGCATATGCCCTGTCTTACCTGTTCACAATGCGAAGAATTGTGAATTCTGAAACACATCTGGCCTGAAGGGATTTGAAAGGACTGTGGACATTTAAGCAGCATCACAGCAAAGGTCTGACTTCACCCAAAACATGAAAATATCACAAAGCAAATTCTATTTTTTAATCTTTTTGGCTCAATTCTTGTACAACTTTTTTTTTTTCTTTCTTAAGGGATCACACTGACTCAGTGCTTTCTATTGTACCTAGAAGTGGATAAGTCTTACCTGTGGCAGGACTTTAATTATAATTCTGTTGAAATGTTGGTTCTCTCTGACCAGCGGCAGCTCATTATGCGAGTTTCAGTTCTGAAGTGCCTGCCTCTGCTAGGTTGGTTGCAGTTTTATTATAATATTTGCAAATATATGTATTTTAAAATATTTAACATCATTGAGCCATAGAAATTCTAGAAATGTGTTCAAGGGCCTTTCATAATTGAAAAAGGTATAAAAAATACTCTTTTTTTTTCAAACTAAGAAAATATTTATTGGGTAAATTACTGAGGTAGAAAAGTAATTCCTCTTAGGAAACAAGTTACAGAGGCAAAAGAAGGGCTCTTGGAGCTTGGGAGTGAGGAAACTAATGGTAAGGTGCCAGGGTGAGGGATTGGGGGAGAGAAAGGAAAAGGCATGGGTGTGCTCCCTGGAGAGAGAACACCCTTTATTTATTTATTAAACAAAAACAAAAGACAAGCGAATTGTAATTTTCTCTATTTTTAAATTTTCACAGCTGAAAAGAGAAGAAAACAATGTTAACAATGGCCTCTTTACAGTGATAACTTGGGTTGAGTTATAAATCTTTATTTGGTTCTGTTAAACCATATATCAAAGTGAAACTTGGAGAGACACTTCCAATATTCAGATGAAAAAAGCATTTCAGTAGCAGTGTTTCTTCAATTCAAGATTCACAGAATTGTATGTCATTGTTTTTTTAGAAGAAGGCGAACTATAGTAATTTTTTTCTTTTTACTGAACTATATCATTAACAGATTTAATTTTATTACATTACTAGGAGCCCGGTGCACAAAAATTTGTGCACTCAGGGGAGTCCCTCAGCCCAGCTTGTGCCCTTTAGCAGTCTGGGACCCCTTGGGGGATGTCCACCTGCTGGCGTGCCTGGCCAGCCTGAGTGGGGGGGCTGAGGGCCGTTTTCAGGCTGTCCACAGCTCCCATTAACCCAAGGTTCCAGAGAGGCTGGCTGGAATCAGGTTTCTGGGGTTTATTTATCTTCTATAATTGAAACTTTGTTACCTGGAACAGAGGCCTAGGCAGGTAACGAAGCCTCCTGTTTGCTTCAGCTCTGTAGCTTCTATGATTGAAACGTTGTTGCCATGAGCAGAGGCCCAGCCGGCCTAGGCAGGCAGTTGCAACAGAAGCCTCCTGTTTGCTCCAGCTCCGTGGCTGCTGGCTCCATCTTGGCTGGATTAATTTGCATACAGCCGCTCTGATTGGCTAGGGGCGTGGCTTGGCTGGTGGGCATGGCTTAGGTGTCTCAGAGTGATGGTTAATTTGCATATTACTTTTTTATTAGAGTAGATATTCTATTTTAAACTTGTCTTACTAGAGGACACTTAGATATTCATACTTTTTGACGTAAGATGCTTTGTATCTTATTTATTTTAGTGCTTACTAACTCATCTTTAAAAAGTACCTACTAATTATAACCTTCCATTTTCTAGACTAAATCTCTTTTAGTTTAGTGCAGTCATGGAAGAGTTGTTATTTTGTAGGGAAGAGAATAGCCATTTTACAATAGCCATTTTTATGTCACAACTTTAAATATGTTTTTTATTTATCTATTTTTATTTATAAAATCCTCACCTGAGGATATGTTGTATTGATTTTAGGGGGAGAGAGAGAAACATTGATCAGTTGCTTTCCACACACACCCCAATCGAACTTGCAGTCTTTTAGTGTATGGGATGACGTTTCTCCAACTGAACCACCCGGCCAGGACTCTAGTGACTCAAGGATGCACGGGGCTATTTTGATATATCCAAGATCTTGCATTTGCTACTTTAGAAATTTTTGTGGCAGAATTGTAACCTAATTTTCATACCTTGTATTCTGAATCCCCACAAAAAAATAAATGGTGGATTAACTTTGCAGTTATAAACTTAACTTTACTAGAAATTTGTGTTTTCAAAGACACACTTAAGCAAAACACACACCTTTTCCATAAGGTTTCCTAACATTGTCTTTTAAACACTTAACAAAGCTTGATTTTTATCATCTTTAGGAGGTGATTTTTCAGAGTTAAGTAGTTGATACAGTGAGCTCTTGTTTCAAATATGTTGTGTATCTGTGTAACTCCTATGTGGGAAATATGAGTAAAACTGTAAGAAATGTGGAATTTAGTCAAATTTCTTAAGTAATTATGTTTTATGTACAAACTAGAGGCCTGGTGCATGGAATTGTGTACCGGTGGAGTCTCTTGGCCTGGTCTGTGGGGATCAGTAGACCTCCACGCTGCCACAGCCTGGCCTTACCTGCTGGCTCATCAGGCTCCAGCCCACAGTCCTTGCCTGCTGGGTAAGCAGGGGAAGTGTCCATGGGAGAGACTCACACCCCTGCAGCTGCGCTCACCAGCTGTGAACCCGGCATCTGGCGCCCAGTTGTCAGCTGAGTGGTGCTTCAGCTGTGGGAAGGCATTGATCACCAGGGGTCGCTCCTGCATTGAGCATCTGTCCCCTGGTGGTCAGTGTGCATCACAGCTACCATCTGGTTATCCAGTCACTTAGGCTTTTATATATACTAGTATACATAAATTGATTTCCCATACTTTAACCTTCATATTCCAATAATGAAATATCTCCTAGGCTCTAAAGGCATGAAATACTGATATGTAAAAGAACGCGCCTTCATATTTTCTCAGTCCTTTAACAGAATATAGTTGGATCACAACAAGAAGAGATTCCTTGGATATCTTGGTTTGCAAACTTCACTTTCTTTAAATTTGAGCAACTTATACACATACATGGCGTAAGGTATCACTTCTATAACTTTTATTTTTGGACCTTTAAAAAGGAAAAAAAAAATGTCTTCTGTTCCACTTCTAAATCTCAGATTTTATAACTTCCATTTTCTCTCATTCACATCTGTTTGTTGAGTGGCTACAATGAGCTCAGTATCAGGGCACAGGGGGGATATAACTGCATAAACCATGCATTCCTCCCTCTGAAATGACATTTTTTGCTTCTTTCTCTCCCCTCTGAGGCCTCTTACAATTCTTCCTGGAGAAAGAGGACCACTCCTCATTCTTGCTTTGGCGTGGGGCTTCTGAAATGTATGCCACAAATAATGAGTACCAGGCACTCTTCTAGGCTTGGAATGCTCAAAGGAAAAAGGGTCGCTGCTCTCAAATGGTGTGTAATCTAGAGGAAAAAATATGCCAGAAATTAACATTGTGGTTTGGACATTAGTTAGAATTAACATGTAAACACCTAATGTTGAAAACATAACCAGTACCTGTCACTGTTGTGAGCACTTGACGTTGAACTCACTTGAATCATACTGTAACCTTCTGAGTACTTAATCCCTTCTTATTCCAGGGGGATATGTTCCAAGACACCCAAGGGGATGTCTGAAACCTCAGACATCAGATAGTATCACATCCTATAGATACTATGGTTTTCCTACACCATGTGATTGCGTTGAAGTTATAAATTAGGCACAGTAAGAAATTAAAAACAATAGCTAGTAATAAAATAGGACAATTATAATAATCTGCTGCTGTAAAAGTTATGTGAGTGTGGCATTACTAAATAAAATTAGGGTGACGACCACAAGCACTGCAACACCAGGACCGCTGATCCGATAAGATAGCTACTAAGTGACTAATGGGTGGGGAGTGTGCACATCATGGACAAAGGGAGGATTCACCTCCCAGGTGGAACACAGCAGGATGGCAAGAGAGTTCATCATGACACTCAAAAGAGTGCACAACGTAAAAGGAACAGCTTACTTCTGGAATTTTCCATTTAATATTTTTGGCCTCGTTTGTGGGTAAGTGAAGCTGAGGATGTGGTGCAAGGGGCTACTATAGTAACATTTATATTCCTGTGTTATAAATGCGGGCACAGGAGCTTGATTAAGATCGCACCTATTAAGCGATAGAGTGAGGATTCAAATCCCTTTCTTCTGACTTCTAAGTTCTCATCCTCTGTACAAAATCTCTTCTAGTGGTACAAGTGAAATCAGACTTCCCAGGAAAGTCAGGGATGACCTTCCAGGGGAGATGAAACTTGAGGAATGGGTATATTTCAGGGAGACAAGCAGAGGTGAGAGATCTTGGCATATTCCAGAAAGTACACAAAGGTAATGTAGCTGCAAGAAGGAAGAAAAGTGTAAGGGTGCCCAGGTGGGGGCTTGGGTTACATTATGCAAAGGAGCTGAGATTTTAGTCTCTGAACAACTTTAAGCAGAAACGTGAAATGGCCAGATTTCAGCTTTAGAAAGATTGTGGTTCCCTCTTGAAATTCAAAGTTTGCTGAGTCGTTGGGCCTTAAAAGGTATCATATTGGATGCATATTATGGGTTCAATGGTGTGCCCTCAAAACAAGTTTATGTCCTAACCCCCAGTACCAGCAGATAGGGCCTTATTTGGAAATAGGATCTTTACAGAAATAATCGAGTTAAGATGAGTTTATTAGGGTCCTATCCACAGTGACTGGTGAGCTTACAATAGGGGAAATCAGAGACACACAGTCACAGGACTGTGACAGAGACACAGGCAGAGACAAGTGATGCAGCCACGAGCCAAGGTCTGCCAGCCACCACCAGAAGCTGGAAGAGGCAAGGAAGGCCTTTTCCCTGGAGCTTAAGAGGCAACATGGCCCTGTCCACACCTTGATTTTGGATTTTAGGTCTCCAGGACTGGGAGAATACATTTCTGTTTTAAGCCCCCAGGTTGTGGTATTTTGTCATGCCAGCCTTAGGAATCAAACACAATAAGCACCCTTGTTCATCAGGAAATAATATCTGGGAGATAACTGTGCTCTGTGCCTATTAGCAAAGAGAATAACATTTGTTTTTTGCACATTAAAAATGTAAATTATTTGTTAACCCTCTCACTTCCATGATGTTTCATGTTTGGTTCTGTTAATGCAGTTTCAGTGCAATGAGAGCAGTAGGCATTTGAAAAGTATAAGTTTCTCTTCTTCTTTTATTTCACTTTAAAAGCAGTCATTAAGTTGAGAGGAAAAAATTACCACGAGTGAATTTCCGGTGCTTTCCTTTGTAAACCAAAAGTAAGCAACATTTGCCTGCTATGAAACTTGCACAAAGGATGATTGATCTGCTGTTCGTTACCTAGTTTCAAAGGTTGTTGCTTAATTATTGTAAACATATTTTGAGGTTTAGGAGCCATTATGAATTAGCCAGGTGGGTTTCTAGGTTAAACCAAAGCTTGTTGGTTTAGAGTTGGCAAGGGTTTCCTGATGATGACAAGGATGGTTTGAGAGCACGGAGCAGACAACTCAGATGTGATCACTCTTACAGCAGAAGACACTGGAGCAAAGGTGAATTGGAGAGAATATTACTGTTAGTACTTATATTAGTAATTAATTAGTAACATTATTACACAATTTTTGCCAGCAAAGCATGCAAACTATCTGAAAGTGTGGCACTATTTAGCATAAGAATTTATAATGTATAAAATACTATGTCAACTATATTTCAATAAGTCTGGAAACAATAATTTAGAAGATACTTGAAATTGGAAATTAGTGTTTTGGATTGTTTATCTAGGTCTGTGAAATGTTATTTTTTAAGCAGTTTTTTCCTTTGTGAAGACTGTGTGCACTACTTGATTATACTCTCTCTAGTCAGTTTGTTTTGTGTATGGACTTACTTTTATTTCCATTTGCCTGAATGGTTTGGGGTCATGTTTTATATTTTACCTCTTTCATCTTACCTATTAGTTGTAAATTTCCTCTCAGTTAATGCCGTCTTTCTATCCCCATTTTAAGTAAAAAGTTTAATAGTTGGGAAGATTTTATGCATACCTATATTAAAAATTAGTATAGAATATCCAAATGAATTTCTTTTTGAATTTCATAAATTTTGGAAATATTTATAGTGGTGATGGATAAAGAAACTTTCTGAATGATATTGTTAAACATCTACCAGTAGGTGGCGAAAACTGGCAATAAAAAGCTTTTTGTTTGGCAGGGGAGAATAAAGGAAAACATAGGCCTTTCAGACTCTGGATACAGTCTCCACTCCCTGCATCTTGTTCTTTTCTCTTCCTGGTGCTACCCTCCTTCTAGAACCCCGCCGGGCAAAGCTGGCAAAAGGCTCATCCATTGGCTCCTAAAAGTGGAAGACATCTTGGGAAATGAAAAGTCTGTAGTGCTTACATTTGGAAGGTTGTTAGAAGGTCTCCATCACAGATCTCAGATTCAAACCCAGGACTCCTGACTCAGGCCAATGGTCCCTCTGCCATCTCATCAATGCCCAAAGACAAAGAGTTAATGCACACATTTCTGAGGAATACTTGACCTCATTCTTTAAAGTGGAGTCTAAAACACTTGGCATCCAAATGGAGGAAGGGTTTCACTCCCCATTCGAAGTCGCAGGGATTATAATCCTCAGTTGAGGATTGTCATGCAGACCTGTCCTGAGAATGCTTGGTTATGGTCAATATGCCACCCAAGGAATCAGGTTGGGGACATTTGCAAAGTGAGGCTCTAAGCAGCAAAAGAGGGAAGAATAAGGAAGCTTTTCTTTCTCTGGGAATGGGGTTATGTTTCATTCTGGCTGCCCCTTTGCAGAAGTACAGTCTCTTTTCCAGCTCTGTCCTCTCATTTCCTCAACTCACATGCTGGGTCTCAGAAGCATCAAGGCTTTCAATTCCTCTTAAGTAATTCTGGAGCTTTACAACAGGTTCTGAGAAGATCCCCAAACCAAAATGCTGTGGCATTAGGTGGGTTTCTACTAGTTCTGTGGGAATGTATGTCTCAGGGCCACCTATACCCAGTGTTCATCTCATTGCCATCAGAAGACAGAGCGGAGCATCTTCCTTCCCTCTTGCCTGGACACGAAATTTGGAGCAGGCACCCATTTTCCAGCATGTGGGCTGATCGGGAATGATAACAAAAGGAACATAATTGGCTGTACTTGAATTTTGCTTAGGAATAAATGCTTTGGTTTTAGACCAGGAACAAGACAAAATAAAGATAGTGTCTGAACAAATTCGTACAAAGTGCAGCGCTTATTTGCCATGTTTCTATGACCACATTAATCCAGTGTCCCTACATATGTGTACTTGAGCCCTAATAAGTAAGCTGCTCTGCTTTTAGTAAACACCCCCCCACCCCTTCGGAGCTTTATTTGTTAGACTCTTTGAGATAAAAATAGTTAAGCACGTGCAACGTGACGGCCGTCTTGGGCTTTTCTCCAAGGGGCTATTCATGCTGATGAATTTAAAAATGTGTGTTCTTGTGTGTACACATATGTGTATGTGGAGCTAACTTAAGGTGTGGCCATCTGGGATTGGCTGCTAGGCGACCGTGGAGGCCTTCAGAAACCCACCCAACCTGGTGTTGATTGAGACTGTAGGCCTGAAAGTGACCAGACGTCCTCAGAGTCCAGCCCAAACCCAGGGCTGAATTTGTCCGGAGCGGAGGGGAACCGTTTCTAAGCCCCTGGTGTCCTCCACTGGCCCCTCCGCCAGTCTGCTGAGAACCGTCTGGCCTTGGTCATGGACGGTGTCTCCAGAGTGTGTTCTGCGTGTATACCTAGGAAGCAACTTGAAAATAAACAAGACTCTAATGCAAGTGCAGCGACGCCTCTCTTTACCGGAGGGCAGCGCTGAGGTCCCCGCGCTGGAGGTCAGATCGGCCACCAGCGCTGGTAACGAGATGGGTGGGAAGGGTCGCAGCGTCCCCCCAGCCGCCCCCCGCGCCTTCCCAGAACCGCTTCCTTGGCGCACCCACCCACCCAGCCGCCTGCCCGCGTGCAATCCCCCGGGCGCCCCTGCCCCTCGCGGGCCCCGAGCGCGCCGCAGGCCGGAGGAGGCCCTCGCACACCCACCGCGCCGCGGCCGCGCGGGAGGCCTGCGCCGCCCGCGCCACCCACCGGCCGGGCGGAGCGGGAGGAGCGGGCCCGGAGGGCGGGCGGGGGCCGTCTCAGGCGCGCCCTCCCCGGCATCGGCCCAGCGCGCCGTGTGTCCCGGGAGGAGCGCGCCGCTCCCGGCCCGACCGCGGTTCCTTTAACCCTGGAAAGGGAGCGGGGCCGAGGGGGCGGCGGGGCCGCTCAGAGGAGGGCTCTTTCTTTCTTCTTTTTTTGAATGAACCGTGACGTACTACAGGAAACCAGTCGGTTCGAGCGGAGAATGAAGTAAGAGGCCAGCCTCCCCCCGCCCCACGCCCGCCCCCGTCTTCCCCGCCCCCTCCCCCTCTCGCCCGCGCCGCCGGCCCGCCCTCCCTCCCTCCCGCCTGCCGCTCTCGGTTTCCCCGCCGATCCGCCGCCGCCGCCGCCTCTGCCAGCGAAGGTGCCGGGCGCCGGGCCCTCCCCGCCGGCGCGGCCGTCCTCACCCCGAGCGGGCGCGCGGCAGGAGCGCGGGGAGACGGCCGCCGCCAGCGCCGCCGCGCAGGAGCAGGAGGAGGAGAAAGGGTGCGCAGCCCGGAGGCGGGGTGCGCCGGTGGGTGCAGCGGAAGAGGGGGTCCAGGGGGGAGAACTTCTTAGCCGTCATCCTTTTTAGGAAAAGAGGGAAAAAATAAAACCCTCCCCCACCATCTCCTTCTCCCCACCCCTCGCCGCACCACACACAGCGCGGGCTCCTCGGCGCTGCACCGGCGGCCGGGCGCGTCCTGCCTTCATTTATCAAGCAGCTTTTCGGGAAACGCATTTGCCGTTCGGAGTTTAATCAGAAGCGGATTCCTGCCCCCGCACCCGGCGCGTCCAGCGGCCCCCGGTCCCTGTCTCTCCCCGGGGGAGGCTGGAAGCGGTCCCGCGCATAGGGGTCCATGTCGGTGCCCGCGCACGTGTGCGCGCGTGTGTGTTGCCGAGAGGGGGGAGATCGCAGGACTTATGCAAATACCGGCCTGGAAATTGTAATTCATCCGCCGCCCCCCCCCTCGTGCTCGTGAGCTCTCCAGCTGGGATTCTTACGGACTGACATTTCTGTGAAGGAGAAGTCTGAGGATCCATCTGCCCATTCTGATCACTTACGCCACTCCCCCACCTCCGGTTCATTTGGAAGTTTCATAGCAGCGGTCACCCGGAGTTCTGAAGATCGATGGGGTCTTTGCCTTACGCATTTGTTTTGTCTTCACAAAAAAAAGGAAACTTGACAGAAGAGCATGCCCGTCCTTAAAAAATACAAGTAAGTTCTTCGCACAGGAAATGGGTTTAATGCAACTTTTAATAGAAACATGTGAGATTTTTAACTTGTGTATTCGGCTAAGTTTAATTTGCAGTTTAATTAACATTCTTTTTAGCCTTGTAATTGTAGTGCGTATAGCCCTGCTTGTATCCAGTGTAAGAAAAATGCACCTGATTGTGACTTACCAGTGTTTCGGATTTTTTTCTTTTTAACCTTTCAGGATCACGGAGGAAGTAGACTGATATCGACAATAATTAATAACCATGTGCCTCATGAAATAAAGATCCGAACGGAATTGAAATAAAAAATTTCCTGCACCTCATGCCAAGAGGGAAACACCAGAATCAAATGTTCCGCGTGACTGAAGACACCCCCTCATCCAAGAATGCACAGCACATCCAATAAAATAGCTGGATTATAACTATTCTTCTTCTTCTTTTTTTTTTTTTTTCGGGGACGCGGGGCGGGGGCGGGAGCGAGAGGTGCTGCTGGTACCCGGCTGCTTTTCTCGGCGTTTCCTCGGGGCAGGATGGCGCACGCTGGGAGAACAGGGTATGATAACCGGGAGATAGTGATGAAGTACATCCACTACAAGCTGGCGCAGAGGGGCTACGAATGGGATGCGGGAGACGCGGGCGCCGCGCCCCCCGGGGCCACCCCGGCATCGGGCATCTTCTCCTCTCAGCCCGGGCGCCCCCCAGCACTCGCCAGGACCTCGCCGCCGCCCCCCGCCGCCCCCGCCGCGGCCGCCGCGGGGCCAGCGCTCAGCCCCGTGCCACCTGTGGTCCACCTGACCCTGCGACAGGCGGGCGATGACTTCTCCCGTCGCTACCGCCGCGACTTCGCAGAGATGTCCAGCCAGCTGCACCTGACGCCCTTCACCGCGAGGGGACGCTTTGCCACGGTGGTGGAGGAGCTCTTCAGGGATGGAGTGAACTGGGGAAGGATTGTGGCCTTCTTTGAGTTCGGTGGAGTCATGTGTGTGGAGAGCGTCAACCGGGAGATGTCGCCCCTGGTGGACAACATCGCCCTGTGGATGACAGAGTACCTGAACCGGCACCTGCACACCTGGATCCAGGATAACGGAGGCTGGGTAGGTGCCTGTCTGGTTGAATGTGTGTCTGGATTGGAAGTCTCAGGTCTGAGACATGGTGGTTGGAGTGTGGGTGGGCTCCTGGGCCGAGGACTGGCTCATGAGCCAGTGAATAAAACCAGGTTTGTTGCTTCCCACCCTCTTCCCTCTACAAAACTCGCTGTGCCAAGCCTACTGGGATCATTCCTTCCTACCCAAAGTGTTTCCCTTGCTTGCCAGCTGGATAGGAAATCCAGCATTTCCTATCCAGTAAGATCTTGGGATAAATGGTATCCTTCCAGGATTCCTCAAACTGGTGGCCCAAGGATACCCAGCCCCACAATTGCCTGGCCTGCGTAGCTCCGTTGAGATGGGAGATCCCAGGTTGGGTTGTGGCAATCTGCATCCTATACAGACTCCCTCGAGGGTTTCCTCTTTGTACTAAAATTTGAGAACCACCCAATTAGGAGAACAGACTGCACCAGAGGACCAAGGGGCAAGCCTTATCTGATTCACGGGGTAAAACCTACCCAAAGAGGAAAACCAATGCAGCCCCTCTCCCTGGGAGGCTTAGCTGTGTTTGTGAAGAGGTAAGGTGAACTTCCAAAAGGCCAGTGGGCGTGACCGAGTGACTTGAAAAACGTTCAGCTGTGGATGCGTTGTCTCATCAGTGACAGAATTTGCATGGCTTCGAACTCTGTGTTCTACTTCAATAACTGGTGTGCAATTTCAAAATTTGCTGAAATTTTAGTATCTTTTAGTTTTCACCACCTAGAATCCACATCACTTGGTTCCTCTACTGAGCAAACGTGCGTCTACAGTGTTTGCATGAAAATTGATTCTGAATTCTCTCATGCTCTTACTTTAGTCCAAGTGATCGATGGCTGTAGTTTTGAAGAACACCTGTGAGATGATTGTTTTTTTCTGGTACAGTGTTAGATAGAGTTGCTATCATGTTACCATAAACTTCTTTCTGTGTGTGTGATTTTTTTTTTTTTTTGGGGGGGGAAGTGGGAGAAGAATTGCAATTGAGAGCTGCACCTTCCATCTAAAATTACTAATTTATGAGAAAGCAAAAAGAGGAATAATTCCTGTTTGATTTTTTTTCTGACTTTTTGTTTTAATCTGAAGAATTACCTTTGAAAAGGGGATCAATACGGTGCTTCCTTTTGTAGTCCCTAGGGAGAATTACTAATGTTGTTGTTTTATAGGACCTAACAGGAGCAAAAAGCCTCAAAATGATTACCAGTGGGTTTGATTTAAAGAAGCGTGTTACGTATTTCACTACAGTTTGCATAGTGTGCTCTTAAGGGGCCAAAAAGAGAAAAGGCCAAGAAAAGTCTATGGCTGACATGAACAGCTGATCCTGCTTGGCCAAAGTTGACAAAATACTGATGACACTTTTTATTGTTTAAAAGTAAAATCGACTAAAATGATCCCTGCATTTAAATCTCTACAGCTTAAATGCTCCTTATAAGTTGTTTTTGTGTTTTGTTTTGTTTTTTTAGATTCTATATTATTAGATCTTCAGTAATTCTGGAATGATTCACCAAAGGGTGGGAAGAATATTTTTGTTAACTGTTTAAGTAGGTGGTTTGATTTTTAACCGCCATAATCAAGGAGCGAGGGACGCTCAGGTCCAAAAGGATCATTTTAAGGCCGAAGTTAAACGGACTTAGCAGCTTTTCTAATTCATATTTTTATGAACAATCAGATATCTAAAAATGTCCTTTCTCGTGGAAAGAAAGCCAAGGTGATAACTGTCATCTATCAAGTAATTTAATAAAAAGATGGGAAACGGAGACATATGGTTATGATTGAAATTAAGATAGAACCTTGATCTTTGCTGTTGAGTTGTAGTAATCTCATGCTCTTTTTAAGTGAAGGCTCCCTTTTCCTCCAGTTAGAATAGAGCTTTTGTTGTAGAGCCCATCTTTGTGGTCAACAGGTATCTGAGGTTAATAAATGTAGAGGCTATATTTTATGATGCCAAACCACAACGACATACCGTAGAAAATGATAACATTTTTTTTTTTTTTTTTACAAAACCTCTTAGAGTAAAAATAAATCAGGGAGAAGCACAGATGGCTGATGGCAAAATGTATAGTTTTCAGAACAACATATAGGTGGATATAGGAAAACAAAGGAATTTGGCAAAAAGTATATGTCAGGAAACGCAACCATAAGTGGACACATTGGAATAAAAGTAGTAGAACGATGATTTACCCATCCTTTCAAATGTGCATTCTTAATCTAAATTTTTGTTTTAGGCATCTGGTGTACAGACAGATTTTCCTCCAAATTTGCATCTGTCAGGGTTCTGTCTCTAATAACATGTTGCATTTCACAGGGAAAAGTACTCTTAATAATGGTAATGAAGTTTCAGAAGAGAGCTGGCACATTCTTCTGACATTCGACTGTGACTTGCACTGGATCCAGGACTCCATGGATCAGCTTGTCTACTAATATATACTAATGGGGGCTTCATATTCAAAGTTCCTGCTTTCTGTTGCTGCTGCTGATTCGAAGTCAGAACCTCTTGAGGCTGAGAAAACTGTTGGCACTCCATTTTCCATAACTTGGAGGAAGCAGGGCCTTGGAATGAGAATTGGCTGAGAGATGATCCCAGAATCCTCAAATGAAAGACTAAAGAAGAAGTTGGGTGCAGAGTGGTCATTGCTTTATTCCCAAGTCTGAGTAAGGCGTTGTGTTGCATCCAGAGAGGGGCAGGGCAGAGGGAGCAGAGCCACAGCAGCAGTCCTAGGGAATGTCTGAGACGCCGCTGGTCGAAGTGTGGTTCACAGACCAGCAGCATGGCCTTCACAGAGATTCAGAAGCTCAGGTCCCACCCCAGAGCTGCGGAGTCAGAATATGGGGTTCACATGATCTGCGGGTGTTTGTGCACACAGTAACGTTAGAAATGCTGGCTATCATCACCTACCATTCCTGGGGACACCTCTTGCAAAGACTGACAGTCTTGGTTGTATCTTCCAGTGTCCCGGTCCAGTGGCTTCACAGGTGTATAGTGTTACCTAGAACACTGAATATTTCCCAGATGTCCACTAGATTGATCTAACCCTTGGGAGGAATAGGTGGAAATGAAAGAGATAGGAGATAAATTATGATAGGCTTGGTCTTCTCCAAGATGTTTTTCATGGCAGCTATGCAGTTTGTACTGGCATCGCCCATTACAGTAAGATAGCTTCCCTGCTCCAATGAAAGGCAGGAGAGTTCGCTCTTTTAATAGCCGCGTTAGTTATTATTGCATCCCCTTGTAACGTAGTTTAAATTCTGTAGATGGGTTTAGAGGCTCTTGCAAGCAAAGGGTTAAGATACAAAAGTTGATGGTGAATGAAAATTGATAGCACCCTCCAAGCTGAGAAATGTGATACTTAGATCCATGTCTTAGGAGAGAGTGAGATGTGGACCCCTGGAAGGATGAGATGGCTTCACAGGAGGCTGGCTTCATTCTGTCGCTGAGATGGCGGCACGCCTTTCTTGTGCCTTTCTTCTTCTTTTTTTAAAAAAAATGCCTTTTGGTCTTTGTGGTTTAGGAAAACAGAAACTTACTTCTCCACATCCAGTAGAGGTAGCTTCCTTCTTATTAGTTGGCCAACAAGCAGTTTCTCTTTTCTGTAGCTATTCCATGTCTACCAAAACATTTGATTAACTGGAAAGCAATGCTGTTCTCTGCCTGTGTACAAAATACATGAAAAAGCATCAGTTTTCCAGAGGCTGAGTATCAGCGGCTAATGGCCAATTTTGGCAGCAAAATGATAAGATTAAAAATAGCCTGAAGATGATCCAGTCTTAAGTGAAATATTTAATGGTGAACTTTCCTTGGGAAAGGGCATCTTTTTGCCCGCTAGGAACCACATGACCCCTTTCAATAACTCATTTTGTAGGGGAAACAAGTACATGATTGCTCCTAGAGTTTGCATCATGTGCTCTTGAGTAATTATATTTCTGGACCTTTGTAAAATTTGATAGTCCCCTCCGTTCTCTTTTCTATTTTAGGGCCTTGGTTGCTATTGTGTGTTTGTTAAAAGCATGGCTTTCTTTGACACCTCCTGTTACTTTTAGCTGTGCTTTCTAGTGAGAGCTGATGGATCTTTTCTGCAATCCTGGATCAAACTGGTACATTTCAGATTGCTTAAATGTCATCAGGCCGTACAGCACACCAGGAAAGAGAAAGCCATATATATAGTCAAACACTTAGAGTTTTTCCTTTTCTCTACTCCCAGTCCTAGTCAGTTTTTTGGAGGAAAGATTAACCACTCACAAAGCAGGTGTGTGGGTGTTTTATTAAGAGTGGTCTTTCCCACGCAGCACCCCACACCCATTTCTGAGGTCCCTCACCGTGTCTTCGCTATAGTTTAGCAAAGCAGGATTTCAGCAGCAGTGCATTCGTGCTGGAAAAACACTGTCTTTGTAGAATACAGGCAGAAAGCTCTCCCCCTCCCCCCCCACCACAAGATATATTGTATTTGAGGTTCAAAGGTTCTGTTAAACCTTTTTAAGCTAATCTAATATCACCTTATTCAGGTATAGTAGTAACCTCGAAAGCTGGTCACTCTTTCCCCAGCTCTATACAGAGACCACTCAGTGAACTTACTTCACTGTGAAGCTTCTCTTTTATCCCTCTTGGTTTGATTCAAACAAAATTAGTATTTGATGTCTAAATGGAATTGACCGTGAAAATCAGCCAGGGACTGAGACAGTTATTCCAGACATGATCACGAGTCTTCTCAGTGCCCTGGGTTATTAGTCAGCACCAGAAGGAAAGCTTTACCCATCACCTGGGTGACCTCACAGGCTAGTGCTAGGTGTCTAAGTTACCACGCAGCCCGATGGGCATGATCCTAGACTTTAGAGGGCAAAGAAGAAAACTAAGTGTATGTGATTTTGGATACAGGTCAATCTTTGTCTAAGAGAGGAATTTCTAACTACATGGCTGTTCAAGTGTGCATTATGCCTGATTTCAGTAGGAGAAGAAATGTAGATACATTTTGAAATTCTGTAGAACACAATCCTAAGCTTAAGAGAACTGAAAGGTAGGGGGAGTTCCCTTGTTAAATATTTACCCATTAAGCGCTCTTTTTACACATTGAGACTTAATAAAAACTAGTCTGCCGTTCTTAAAGCATTTCATTTGTTCTTTTAAGTGAAAGACAATCAAGGCTCTGATTAGGATGATTAGAATAGCTTCATTTGAAGAACTGTTTTCCTTAAACCATTCTTGCATGCAGAAAAATACAAGTTGATTTTGAACCAGAAAGAGGCTTCTTCCTTTGGAAGAAGAAAAAACAAAAAGTTTTTGCTTGTTTTGCTTTTAGGTTATCAAGAGGCTCTTTTTCCAAAACACTGTTTGCAGAAATCCCGTTTTCTGTAACATGTTCCTAAAGAGCAGGGGTTCACCATCTAACTTCTTGGCCTCATGGTCCTCTCTCTTCTCTTTATTTTATTTTTTTAAAATATTTTTATTGATTTCAGAGAGGAAGGAAGAGGGAGAGAGAGATAGAAACATCAACGATGAGAACGAATCACTGGTCGGCTGAATCACTGGTCGGCTGCCTCCGGGGCCTGTGCTCTGACCAGGATCAGTCTGTGACCTCCTGCTTCATAGGTTGAAGCTCAACCACTGAGCCAAGGCCAGCAGGCATGGCCCTCTCTTTTTAAATGGAGATTGTAAAACTTTTGAAATTATAACAAAGCCGTTTGCATTTTTAAAAGTATTTTTGTGGGTTGCCTCTTTTTCTGACCTACGCTTAGTTCTGTAGTGCTAACAGTATTTCTCTGCTCTTTAATCGCCAAAAGATAAAGCCAGCTGTCCTTCAGGGAGAATGATGGTTGAGGGATTATTTCTATCTCTCCAAAGCCATTTGGGCTTTCTTATAGGGACCTCACCCCATCTTGCTTGACTGTCCTCTGCCTCACCTCATCTCCCTTGACTGTCCCACCACACAGAGATCTCCTAGGTATGGTTCCTTGTTACACATTCCCACACATGAAAGGTAGGCTTCAGCTGAAGAAACAGCATTATACGTAGAAACCAGCAAGAGGCAGCAAAAAAAAAAAAAAAAAAAAAAAAAATGGGGGTCTCACCAAAGCTAGAATTAACCCCCACTCCAATCTTACTAGAGGTAGTAGACAAGGAAAATTTCTGTCAAGAGATGATGCGTCCCCTCCAGAGGCCACAAACTCCAACCCTATGCAGGGAAAAGCTAGAATCCGCTGGTGGAATGTTTCCTTGCTCTGATCTCTGCCATGTGAGATAAGTTTTGACTTACTAACTCAACTAAAATTAGCCTATATTAAAGACACTTCCCCAAACACCCTCTTCAGCGCGTGAGGAAGGGACTGTCCCTGCCATGCTGGGGTGGCCATTTGTAGCAATATGCTAAGAGCCACTTGGGTGGCTTGCTTGCGCGACTGAGATTCTATGGAAGGTTCACTGTAGAAGCTACTTCTCTGACAGGCTGCACACACTTCACAGGGAAACGCTTCATTTGGAAAAATGGTATTTCCATGCTTCTGGTGTTGCCTTCAGAATGTCAGGAATAGAGCCATATTTCATTTGTAGTTAATATCCAGGTCACCAACTCTCTGGGCTTTACCGTAATAAGAGAGACATTTCTGACTGACTTCATTTTCCTTTGGACACTGTCTTCTGAAAATAACCCAAGACCCACTGTGTCGAGTGAAGCTTCAAATTTTCAGGAGAGATTTTACCATTGGAGCCATCGCCTATTTGTTGTGACAGTTCCAATTACTGTATTCTCTATTTTTTAATTCATTAATTTGAGAGAGAGAGAGAGAGAGAGAGAGAGAGAGAGAGAGGAGAGCACATTGATTTGTTGTAGCATTTATTTATGCACTTATTCGTTGATTCTTGTATGTGTCCTGACTGGGGATTGAACCTGATCAAAACCTTAGTATATTGGGATGATGCTCTAACCAGCTGAACTACCTGACCAGGACTCTGTATAGCTCTATTTTAAACTGTCTTTTCTTAAGCTTCATAAGAGAATGGAGAGTTAATACTTGGAGCACCGAACAAGGAACTGATGTTGCCAGTTGACTTTTTTTTTTTACTTTTTCCAACTCTTCTTAAGCGATTCTTAGATTTCTTCTTCTTTATAACATGATGAGTGTCATTTCTGTGTATTAACTCTAAAATTGAATTGTAGCCAAACATTCCACTCAGCTGCATTAGAACGTTCTAAGAGAATATGGGACAAGTATTTAGTGCTGTTCATTCAATGCCTATTTGCAACATATATTACCTTCTTACAATTAGGATAGGAATAAAATTAATTACAGATTATATCATCAGCTTTAGATATTGATTTTTTATCTCTTTGGAGAAGAAAGAAAGTTCATAAAGGATGCCAGTTGGCACTTGTGAATCTAAAATTTTAGGACTGTCTCCGAACCATTTCCATGATGAATTCTGGCCAGCATATAATTATAAGTCCAGTGAAGTAGAGCCACTTATTAATATTAACATGACAGTATAAGAAGAAAACAATTTGAAGAAGTCTTAATTAACGAAAATGAGCAAAACTTAACCCTGAGTTCTTAGTCACTAGGGCAATGATGGAAATGGAAAGAGTTGTACAGATATTATTTGAGATAGCATGCACATTAACTTAAAAAAAAATTTTACTGAAAAACCATTTATTGAGAACCTACTATGTGCAAAGCTCTATGCCAGAAGTTTTAGTTGAGTAGCATCCTCCATTTGTGGAGGGCTGGACTTCCTCATATGATAAAATATTTTTCCTATTACATTTATCTTGGCACCTAGCATAATCGGTAGTGGTGCACACATTGATTGTTTATTGAATTAATGAATTAATAATGATTATTTTAGAGGCATTTAACTCATCCTAACCCAAATGATATTTTCCCGCTCCCCTTATTATAGTGTGTGTGTTCCAAATGTCCCATCCCAGAGATCTGTTAATATTTAATAGAAATGAAAAAAGAAAAATACCTACTCTTTCAATTTCGCCCTTCATCATTGAATTGAAAAAGTATGTCATTTATATCTGAAGAGAAATTGTCTAGATTTTGCTTTATATTAAGCATTCAACTTTCGTTAGTCCTTACTGCTACTGTTAGGCACCGGCCTATTCATTGTCACATTATATCTTTTTTACACAAAGAATACATACATACAATCTATATACATGTCAGCAGTGCTCTCAGGCTTCATATCTCATATCTTCATGTTTCATATCTCAGGCTCTATCCAGGCTGGGAAAGTCTTGGCATCTGAAATTATTCATCACCTTATTATTAAAGAAGCCAGGGCTTGTCCAAGGGCTCTGTATATCCCAGTGCAAACAAGGTGGGCTTTTCCTCTGGTCCTGAAGCTCAAATATAAAAGCGCTACAGCGTGAGAATCCTGGGGCTAAACGGTCCTCCAGTTCCTATGAGAACCAGCAGCCAATTGGAGGTGGAAGTCAGTCCAGTCCAGTGTTCCCAGAGATGAGAGAACCTGGGAATTCACTTCCCCAGACATTGACCAGCAAGAGGACCACGAGCAGTATCAGGGACAAAACCACTGGCCAGGGAGCGTCAGGCCAAGTCCTCTGTTCTCCCTGATGCGAGCATCACAGCCTCTTGGTGTTTTACCAACTGGTGGAATTTGTATTTTGAGAGCCCTCATTCCCTGGCATGAAGCAAACTCAAAGCATTATTATTCACCATTTGTCATCTGTTTGAGAAAGATGGTATGATTTGTTTACTTGTAATGAAGCTTGACCGTACTGCTCTAGGGACTTTTTAAAAAGAGGGATGTGTCAGCTTACAGATTTGTCCCATGAATGAAACCACAAGCAAATTTTCTCTTCTCCTCCATCCTCCCTTCCTCCCCTCATTTCTTTAGTGACCATCTGCGCGGTGTGTTACCATTGCCAGGCCATCTTCAAGTGGCTTATCTAGGAGTGAATTCAGAAACTTCAAATTATAAAGGACACCCAGATAATTGGCCTGTTTTCCAAAGTATCTGTCCCCTGTGCTGCTGCCAGATTCCTTCTTAATGAACACATCCAGTGACAGTGGGATTTTTGAGCTTGTCCATATCCGTGAGAAAATGAGCTTTCCTGCTTTGTAACAGCTTGCGGCTCTGGGAAAAAAAAAATGACAGCCATTGCACAAGTTTCCTTTGAATGTAGTTTTCTTTCCCATAAATGATACTTTGAGAATACACTTAAGGGGTTATTAGTTTTCTATTTCATGCTTGGCCTGTGCGTGAGAATAACACAGGCTGTCACTGCAGATTGGGAGCTAAACACGCTTTGTCTGGTTAATGTGAGCATTTAATATTTAGCTCAATTAAAAATTAACTGATGAAAGTACATGTCACATGGAATTTGAAAATACCTTTTGGGAGAACTATCAAAAGGGCATGACCAATGAGTAAATTAGCAGTTTGAAAATGCGGAGACTTTGGGGAAATTTAATAGGAGTTGAGATACTTCTTTGCACTCAAATGTCTTTACCTGTTTGGCTCAGCACAAAATTAAAAAGGATGCCCTCCTTCTTCTTCAGAAGGGCTCACTTGGGTGGACTAGATCATACATTTAAAGCAGACAGACTAGGATATCAGTTATTCATTTATCCCACACTTTCTTGTTTTTAAAAGTGTGCTGTAGGCCAGACCCTGGGTCAGTGGGAAGTGGGAATGGGTTAGATGTGGCTTACAGTCTGGGGCATGAGGACCAGTAAGCAGCAGGTACAGTGAAGCAAGGGTAGAGCTGGGAGAGAAGAAATGCAACCACCGTAAGGCATTTGTTAGAGTTAAGGAAGTCTTCCCAGGGAAGGGGGTTGAAGGATGAGCTACAATTAGCCAGGAGGAGTAGGAAGGAGGACCAGAGTGTGGTCAGCAGACAGACCCTGAGAACAAAGGCCAGAGACGAGAGAGCAGGTGGTGAGCTGCAGGGATTGAGGGCTGGCCTGGCCTCAGTGAGGAGGCCAGATCACAAGGACGGTCTGGAGATGTACTGCCATGGAGGGCTGCGCTCCAGAAAGGTCATTGTGACTCCACCTCATCCAGTTAAGGAGACTGAGGAGAGATTACTGACAGAGAGGAGGTCAGCTCTGTAAGACCTGGGGCCTGACCTGGAGGACTGGAGTAGGGACAGCAAGAAATCAATAGCTTTGGGCAATGATTACGACCAGAGTAGAGGGATTTTGGGGGAAGACCTAGTGATTGATCGAATGCTTCAAAACATTGCGCATTTCTTCTTCAGTGTCAGTAATTTTCTACAATCCTTTTGAAATGTGGTCTTTATTGTGGTTATATGTGAGGGGGTTTTTAATCCTTATTTCTCATTGTCTTAAATTAACACTGCCTGGTTGAAAAACTTTATTTTGTTAGAATTCACATTAATAAATCCTCATGAACAACCAGTTAATAAAAGTATATTTGAAGAATAAATTCAATTATGAAAAGCAGTGTTCATAGAATTTTCCTCCAGGTGAAAATTTTGCAACATTGGTTTCTTGCCCTCATGGAGGATTTTAAAGTTTCCAAAGAAATTTTGTATCTCCTGGCCTATTTGATTTTCAGAACAAACCCTAGGCAAGGCAGCTATTATATTCCCACTTGTCTCTGCCTTCCTCTCCCCACATCTTTATTGTTATTTGTTTATCTCCTTCCCCCTGCCCCCGCCCCCCAAGAGAACACTTTGCCTAACAAAGCTATGCAAGCGCCAGTAAGTCAAGAAGAGCTGGTATTCATTCCCAAACTGGAGTCTGTAGCTATTTTTTTACACTGTGCTGCCTGTCGGGGTATGTTATCACAAGGACACCAGATTCCTCCATAGAAACTGTATCAAGTATAACTAATCTTAAAAAATGTATCATCCTCTGTGTTTCATCTGAAAATTTTCAGAAAATTAAAATGTAGTCTTTTCTTTCAGGTTAGTTTTCCTTCTTTGATTGAGCTTTTGAAGTGTGTCTTACGTTTACCGCAGAGGTAACGCACCTGCTTTTTCATCCCTGCACATTCACTCAAGAGCCCATGGGTGTGCATGTGAGGTGGGCGGTGGACTTGACCGTGTAATGCCTCCCTAGGGGACAGCAGTGTGATGGATGTGGGCGTTCTCTAAAACTCCACGTGGGAGCTCTGGAAAACAGCCCCTTTCAACAGAGGAAAGATAGAATTATACTAACATAGATGATGGTTGGCATCTAGTTAGCAACCCACATTTTCAGTGATTTTAAAGATTTTTTAATTGATTTTTATAGATAGGAAGCGGGGAGGAAAACATCAACGAGAGGGGAGACACCGATCGTCTGCCTCCTGCACACCCTCACGGGGGATCAAACCCGTAACCTAGGCACATGTCCTGACTGGGAATCAAGCTGGCAACCTCTTGGTCGGTGCTCAACCATGGAGCCACAGAGGCTGGGCTTTTACTGACTTTTAAGATTGGGCCTCTCTCTAGGTAACCAACAGAAATTTGGCTGGTGAAGTGCCTATTGAATTTAGGAAAGCGGGAACTCTATCAGTAGGGTTTCTAGAGTCTAAAGGTCCTGAGGCTATGTGAGTAGGTTGAATAGCTTTTTAGAATTAACAGCTGGAAACGTAGTGTCCTACCTTAAAATTCCTATGTGTATTAGTATAATGCAGCCTGCACATTAGTTTAAAGTGGGTTACCATGCACAGTATAGAACTAAAGACCTACTGTTTTTGGCTAAAATGTTTGGAGCACGTTTCCCTGATCCCTACGGATCCTGTCATTTCCCCCATTTTCATTTATCACGACACTGGTCATTGGCCACAGTCACTAAGAGTCCAGAGGAAGGAAGGAAACTAGCATGTTTGAACCCCAATATGTGCCAGACTCTGGGTGTGACACACTTATGGACAGAAGATTATTTAACCCCGATAACCTCTCCTGAAGGTAGGAAGTGGAATTATAGATGAGGAAACAGAAGTTCTGCAAAGTCAAGTAACTTGGCCTGGGAAGTTTTTCAGGCAAGCGGAGTGGTAACTGATGTCCTCTGCAACTTAAGGAAATTTTTAAACACTGAAAACAGAAACCTATCAACTATAGCAATTTGAGGCACATAACTTGGGGATCTCTTTTGTGTCTCTTTAGAAAGCCAATTAGCTATCTTTATTTTGGGGAGCAGGAGGTAGATTTTTGAAAGCTTTCATAGTTTAAACAAAGAGAGAGAAACATTGTTTCTGTTTCTCTCCTCTTGGCTCCCAAGCGTCTGCATAAATAGCCTTTGAAAAATAAGTTGTAAAAATTGCTTCATACCAAGACCAGACACCTGGTTCAGAAGCTCTCCAGGGGTCAGTGTGCGTGTGCGTGCATGTGTGTGTGTGTGTGTGTGTGTTGGAAGAAGAGATCCAGAGGGCGCTCCTGGTTCCAGAGAAATGATCTCACTGTCCAATTGTAACAAGCCTCCTGCCTTAATCAGAAGGTGGGAAAGTCTGCGGTTTTACCTGGGGTGTGACCCTCAGCCTGGACCGTTCTTATTTTAGGAATGACCTTCGTGTTTTCCCCCCCGAGTCCAGAAGTGGAATGACATGTTACTTAAGTTCACAAGATGATGATGTATCTGTTTTTATATTTGGCTATAAATTTTACTCTACTCGTAAACAAACCCACCTTCAGCAGCACGGGCACACCAGGGAGAGTTATTTCCATCCCCTCGGTTTAATTTGGATACGTTTGGCTTAGAACAGCGCAGTGTTTCCATAATAACATTTCCACAGGATGCTGCTCTGTTGATTCGCAGGGCTCAGGGAGTTTCACCGTGAGCCAGGAAACTACTTTCTTAAAGAAACTTACACATGAACTTCTGACAAGATAGGAAAGTCTTGTGAGGCTTCTTATGAAACCTCTCTCTCTTTTTTTTCTGCTTCCTCATTAATGTAGGTATCTCTCTGTGCCATTACACAGGTATGGATTGAATATTTAACGAATTTGAAGTTCATGTGCTGAGTAAGGAACTCAAGTTCAGAAGAAAAAACTATTTTAAGGACTTTGTTTAATAAAGCATGTATAAATAAAAATAAATCAATTAAACACTTCTCCGAGGCAAAAGATGTTATGACTTTTAGAGTAGAACTTCATGGTATTTCGTAAGGAAGCAAAAAAGGAAGGGAAATTATTATTCAGGCAGAGGGACAATAGTAACCTTTCATTAAGCGAGACAGAGTTCAGCACCAGGTTCCCCAAACTCTGGGCTCTGCGTTAGTGGAACTGAACACGCCCCCAGCCATTTCCTCTCTCTTTTATGGATCAGACTGCTTTAAAAATGTTGGTCCAATCGAATCTGAAATGTCTAATTTATACTCTATAACTCAACAGTATGCTATTTAACAGGCCGTGTTATGTATTTTTAGAAATCCTTACAATCCTAATGACTTCAGATAATTAGGAGCTTTCTTCTGGAAGGGCTTTAGATGGGACCTCTTGGTTATAGGGTCTGGTCTCAGGACAGGAGGGGAGGTGTGGATTCTGTGCCCGGATTCTGTGCCCAGGACGGGCTCAGCAGTTCCCAGTGCAGAGGAGAAAGAGCGGCCCCTTCTGTGCCCCAGTTCTCCCTGAGAGTATTTCTCACGTCCACGTGGAAGCGAAGAGCACCTGCCTGTCACCTGTGTGGAGAAAAGGCCTTTATAGCTGCAAAGTCCATGAACACCTCGCAGACCTCTGTTTAGCAGTTGTGATGGAACTAGGGAAGCAATTTCAGCCCCTGCTCTGCAGGGAGATGTCACGAAAGTTCATTCACATGCGAAGGTCACACCCGATTACTCATAGGAGCTTGCACATCATTCTTAACAGGTTTGCTTTTTAAAAAGACTGTGTGTGTGTGTGTGTGTGTGTGTGTGTGTGTGTGTAGTGAATATACGTAACAGAAAGTTTACCATTAACTATTTTTAATTGCACAGTTCAGTGGCATAAAGCACATTCACATAGTTGTGCAGCCAGGACCACCATCTGCCTCCAGAATTTCTTCATCAGCCCATGCTGAAGCTCTGTACCCATTAAACAGTAACCCCCGATTCCCTCTTCCTCCCAGTCCCTGGTAACCACTATTCTACTTTCTGTCTTTCTGAATATGACTTCTCTCTGTGCCTCATATAAGTGGAATCATACAGTATTTATCCTTTATGTCTGGCTTATTTTACTGAGCATATTGTCCTCAAGGGTTATCCATGTTGTAGCATGTATCAGAATTTCATTTCCTTTAAGGCTGAATAATTTCCACCCAATATATAATATTAAATATATATATAAAAATATATACATATATAAAATATATAAATATATAATAAATATATAAATATATATATTTAACAAATACACACACACACACATATAGTTTCTCTCAAGATTGGTTATCATATTTTTCCAGTCAGTGGAAACACTGAATATAATAATCTGGTACTGCGTTGGTAATAGAGGCCTGCAAATTATGAGAAAAGTTATGGGTGAGTCTAATTGTAAGGAGGAAGAGAGAAATGCTATTAAACTGGTTTGGGAACTAAGAAACACAGCTGCCAGAGGATCCCTGCTGTGGGGCAGACAGGAATGGAGATGTCATCAGCCCTTGAGGTCATCCCTGACTTGTGACACGGGATCATCTTCCTTAGTCCTTGGTGCTGCCGGGTCTTCAAGACGGGGTGACTTTCCATAGGAAGAGTTGAAGAGTTCAGGGAGGCAGAGTTATTATTTCAAAAATATCTCCATTCCAAATGCTTAAAATTTTTAAAAAGGCTCGGCTTCAGTCATCTGCAAAATCCACTTATGTGAAATGGTTCATTCTAGAATATAGTGAAAGAGAGGAAGGAAAGTGATCATAGTGTAAAATGTGAAATAAAACAGAGGCTAAGCGACTTGGGATGGCACCTGTTTACCTGTTCTATTTCTTTCCCTTCTTCGCTTCTTTTTCGAGTAGAGAATTCACAGGAACGTGACTTGGTCACAATGGATGTTGTTATTTCTGGGGGAGTTTTGCTGTATTGCTGCATCCAAATGACCCTGCCCGTGCAGGGCTGCATTGTTCGCATATTTAGAATAGCAGGCCTCTCCAGCTGCGGGATGCGTAGGAGCTGCCCTGCACCCCCCTAACTGAACATCTGCCTCATGGCTTCAATCTGAAACTTTGGTACAAGAAAAGGTGCTCATGTGTTCCTTCAGCAATGCCTGTACCTGCAGGATTTCCTCGACTTGTTCTATGGCATTGCAGAGGGCAGCCTCCTAGGGACACACACACACACACACACACACACACACAAACAGAAATATTGCAACCCAGTGAGTTTTTCCTGAGGAAGTGAAGGGTGGTTTCCCAGAGGTGGTGCCACTTGGCCTGGATCGAGACAAATAAATAGGAGGCTCCCCCATGGAGAGTGGGAAAGGGTGCCACCTGCAAATAAGCAGTGTAACAGAAAGGTCTGACAAGAATGATACCAAGGTCAGTGCAACCAGAATATAGGGAATATGGTGTAGAAAAGAAGGAGGTGAAGCTGAGGGCTTAGCCAGAGCTGATTCCCCAGGGTCCTGTGTGTCTCCTCAAGGAACTTGGATTTGATCTTTCATGCAGTAGAGAGCAGTTAAGCTGTCCAGCAGGGTAATGATTTTTCTTGTTGGCTTAGAGGGCAGCAGAAGGCTAGATGGGGCAGGTGTCCATCTTGGGATGGGCTGAGCAGCTGTACCTGGGCCCCTGTCCTACTGGGGTGGCATGACTGGGAAGGACGTTTCAATGGTACAATCAGTAAAGTTGTTCACTGGAGCTGAGGAATATGGACATGATTGGATCATGACTGGTTCCTTAGTGCTTAGCACAGTGCAAGCACATAGTAGGTGCCCATTAAATGTTGACTAATTGACTGAATGCATGGACAGTCATTTTGCTATACTTCTGCATGAGTTATGGGTGGTGCTGGCAGCATTCGAGGGGGCACTGAGGCTCTCCTGGTGGTAAAGCAGATGTTCATACAGATGTTCGTAGGTGTGTGCTCCGTGCCAGATACTGTCTAAACATTCTGTCTACATTAATGCATTTGTGTCTTACAGCAGTCCCGGGAGGTTGGTATGGTTTTACTGTCTTGCTGATGAGGCTTGGAGACGTGACTGGTTATAGCTGCTTCGGTGGTTGAGCTGGGATTTGAACCCAGGCGTCCGCAGGGTACTTGGTGCTCTTTGTCATAGTACTCTGTCGCCTGTCTTCTTCTGGAGCTTGCAGGAAGCCACTTTGATCGAGGCCCCAGAAGCAATGACTCGGGCAGATATGAGCAGCGGCAGGATGCAGAAAAGCCTGTTTAGGAAACCATTTATCTGACGTAGACATACCATCTGAGATGCCCTGGGAGGAATAACAATGGCCGTAATAACAGCACCGCAGTCTTTACCCGGGCGTAAGAAACCTGTTTTGTAATGAAAGTGGAATTTTTCTGGGAAATAGTCCTAGAAAGAGATAGGCAGTTGAGATAAAATAACAAAATGTAAGCTGTAGCACCTCGTGTTTTCTGTCTTTTTTCTTCCACCCTCACCTTCCCTTTGGTGTCCTTTACTCTGTGCACTTGCCATGTGTAGATTGGGCCACTGGGTCACAAAGGAAGAGAGAGGTGTGTGTGCACCCAGAGGCAGATGCACTTCACCTTGGGTCTGCCCCTCGACATACCTGGCTGGCTAGGAGGAGAAGGGTCCTTTAGGATAAGCGTTGCATTTGGGGTGGAGGCCTGTGGCTTTCTGGAATGAAGGGTGGTGAGTTGGTTTCCCAGGTGGCCCACGGGCGGCGTTGAGCTCCAAGGTGTTCAGGTGTGTGTGCCGTCATGGATCATTACAGCCCAACCAAAGCTGTGTTTTCATGTCACAGGTCAGAGTCATATAAAATAAACTCTTGTCATAACAAAGGATGTGGCCGCCAGATTACATCTGAGTTTGCCCCTGAGGACTCTGATTTTCATGTCAGTGTGGGGAAGGGATTCCATTTTTATGCTGATTCTAATTGGGGGTCTGTCTTGCTCTACCCCCTCGTAAATGGTGATAAATAGTGGTGGCCATAGCAGCGAGGAGAAAGAGTGGGGCCTGGAAACCCAGCCAAGATCTTTTGGCTCCAATTTTATGTAAATTCGCTGAACAGCCTGCAGATGATTTCACATTAGTATGGGGACCCAGGGACAAGTGCTCATCTGTTTCCAGCAGCCTCCCTGGGCTTTCGACAGTGGCCACTATCGAGGCCAGGACAAGTCCATCATGAGGCAGGTTACAGACGGTTTGGTGAGGAATGGTCACTCCATCAGCAGACGCCACGCTTAGAATTTCATCATGACCAGCAGCTTGCCTTTCAGCAGCCTGCCAGTCAAGACTTCTATGTTTTGAGAACAGAAAAAGGTCAACAGAGAGAGACCTGATGTTTTTCTCAGTTCTTTTTTCCTCCTCTTGTCCCAAAGATGTTCCATGGTACAAGGCTCTCTCTGAGCATCCCACACAATATTGATTGGGCATTGACTCATTATAGGGCACTGTGCTAGGCATGGAAGAAGGGCTCATGCATCACCCGTGCGCTGTGCCTAAAATCTGTACCGTCCAGTATGGTAGCACTAGCCACGTGTGGCTATGGAGCACATGGTATATGCTAGTCCAGTGTTGTGTGATTGGAATGTAAAATACACACCAGGTTTCATAGACTTAATATGAAAAGATGAATACAAATATTTTATTAGTAATTTTTGTTAATTGCATGTGGAAATTATATTTTAAGTATATTGGTTTAAATAAAATAAATGTAGCCACCTGAAAATTTAAAATTATATGTGGGACTCACATGATATTTCTGTTGGGCAGCACTGGTTTAGACTGCTAACCATTTTTTGCAGTGTGGTCACCTTTTTATTCCCATATTTAGATATAATAAGAGGGTAGAGAGACCTTTCTTTTTTGCATAGATGGGGTAGAGTTAGCTTCATGGCATCCTGTCATTCACTTCCAGGTTCTTGTTGATGCTGTTGTTGGTCCAGTGAGGTAGACAGGGAAGGGCTGGCCACACATGTGCAGGTGAGTATGCTGAGGTATTAGAAGGGAGCTTGCCCACCTGCTCTGTGGATTAGAGCTGGGAGTAGAATTTCAGAGTTTTGACTTCTAGTCCACTTCTGTTGGAAACATACTAATAATTACCCATGGAAATATTTGTTTGTGTTTTTGTGCCAAAAGATAACAGGACAGAGTCCCCTTTAGAAGTAAATATTTATATGTGTTTATGTATTAAATAGACACAAGCATGTCCTGCAGCTGGCTAATGTGACACATTCATCAAAAACTGTAGCTGATTTTCAGCAAAAAGGTTTGACCCATGTTGAAATTTTAGAACCATCAGGTCAAGGTCAGGCTTGGGTGGTAGGCATGTTGCCAGGACAAGGATGTTTCTTCTGTTGGGAGTCAGCTATTGTCATGTAAAATTCCTGGCATCATGAAGCAAGGTTGGTGGATCTCACCTGCTGTCAGAAAGGCCTGAGACTGAGGTTAGTTCCCCACAGATGAGGCAGGCGCCCTGGACCAAAGAGGCAAGGGATCAGATCCAGGAAGTCACCACTGAGTTGTTTTATTTACAAAACTTCTAACACCAGAGGGTGTTACACCAACAGCCAGTTCTCTAGCTCTCTGAATATCAATGAGGTGTCCTGTAGTTTAATTTGATTTTGACACTAAACCACTTGGGGTTAGCATCAGATCCCACAATTGAAGGGCTCAGTCCTACAAGACGGCCCCCACTTCAGAAACCAGTCAGAAATCTGGGCCACTCATACTTCTGACTGACACGCTATAAATCCCAGATTTCCCTGACCCCCTCTGCATGTTAGAATGGTTCACAGGACCCAGGAAAATGCTTTACTTACTATGACTGGTTTGTTATAAAGGATACAACTCAGAAATAGCAAAATGGAAGAGGTGCACAGGGCAAGGTATGGAAGAAGAGTATGGAACTCATTATCTTCTCACTCATAGCTCAGGGGTTTTAATGGAGGTTTCATAAGGTAGGCACAATTGATCAAGATACTGGCCAATGATGATTAACTAGATCTCTAGTCCCTCATCTCTCCCTGGAGGTAGGGAGGTGGGGTGTGGGGCCGAAAGTTCCAACCCTCCCATCATGACTTGGTTTTTCTGGTGACCAGCCCCCATTCTGAAGCTAACTAGGGATGCAGTCCACCAGTCATTTCATGAGCATACAAAAGACACTCATCACTCTGGAGTGTCCAACAGTCCTAGAAGCTCTTATGTTAGAAATTAGGAGCCAAGACCGAATATAACAAAAAATGCTCCTCTCACCCCTGTCACTCAGGAAATGACAAGCGTTTTTAGGAACTCTGTGCCAAGAACCAGAGATGAGAACCAGATATATATTTCTTATTATATCCTAATGTCACACTCAATGTGGACAGAAGATGGGGAGCTACTCTTCTAGGGAAGAAGACAGAAGCTGTCAAGGTCAAGAATAGGAGTTGGGCATGGCAGGTGAGATTAGCATAGTGTTTTGAGCACTTAGGGTCAAGGGCTTGATTTGTATCCTTCTAGCTCTCCCAGGAATTTGCTGTTTGGTGCACATCACAGACTTCTGAGCTTCAGTGTCTTCTGCAAACAAAGGAGTTGGGTTAGGGCAGTGCCTCATGAGAACAAATTTGTGATTCTATGACTTTTGAAGGCCACAGAGTTAGCAAGAATAGTATTACCAAGTTATCAGTGACAGCACAGGGTTTTGGTTCTTACTGCTGTTCTTTCTTCTATTATACTTGGGGGCAGTGAGATTCATGGTAAATACCATCATTGGTCTGAACCTTTCAGTCAGCCCTGATTGTGACAGGGGCTGAGTCTAGGATTATCTTACAGCTGAGCCAATACACAGGTATGGTAGTGTAATATCTAAACACATTTAGACTTGGTCTTTCTTGACTCTCTCTGCTGTCCCTAACCCTATACTTCCTTGTTATAATTATGTCTTGTTTTACATTTTGAAAGACTAATATTATGCAGGCAGTAATTCCCCCACATTGATCATATGCTTTCGTAAATCACTGCTGTCCCTGATTATTTTCTCTGCCTTATTCTTCCTAAAAATTAAAAAGCCATAGATGAATGATATACAATTTTAACTACTTTTCCTTTGTAAATTCTGTATTTTTATTGCTTTGAATGGGTGTGGGGGAGATAGAAGTCCTCGAATCTTGAGATAGCTTTGTGTTTTGTAGAGAAGCTCCCAGGAACACATTCATTCTCCCATGAAGGGATTCAGCCACCTTTTCAGCCTCATTATACCTTGGTGAGCTCTGAGAAACCTGGCATTGTTTCTATTGGAATGAAAAGATTGGCAGAGCTGCCCTAGACAATAGTACTGTAAAACACTGTGGCAGAAGGTTTGGTCTACATACCAAGGCAGCCGGAGCATTAATTGCATTCTCTGAGATCAGGAAAAAGGTGCCAAATTATTTTCTTCATGTTTTAAGAATAACAGGCTTTTTCTCTGCCAACTCATAGCATCGTGGCATCACATGGAAAGGAGATGCTAGATCTGAAAAAAAAAAGTGTAGAAGTGAGAAGTGAAGATGTCTGGTAGGCAGCTTATTCTTAATAAAGATCTAAGGATGAGCTGTTTCATCACTGGTACCTGTAGATGACCAGGAGCAGGTGAGGAAGTGTATCCATAAATGTGCATGTTCTGTCAAAGCATTTTCCATTTTGAAATAGTACTTTAAATTTTGGAATGGGACTTTTTAAGTTGCCAGCTACACTGTGATCCTCTTTTCCTTGGTGTATGGACTAGAGAAAAGGTGGTGATTTCTGTATGTATTTATTCTCCCCTTGGCCGTGAACAAACACACAATCATGACTATTCCACATATCCAGGGTCCTCCAGACATACATGCAGCTGTGCTATCCCCTGTCGTCCGCTGTCCCATGCAGTCTTTCCTTTGAGCCTATTATTCCTTCCCCAGGAATACACTCCCTTCACAACTCACCCTCACATCCACCACCCTAACACATGCACATTTTCTTCCTGGTCACTCATGTCTCTGAACCTGGGAGGACATTTCATCAAGAACTGTTTGTGATGACTTCACTAGTTGGGCGGATTGTGCCTGAAGCAGGTGTTTGCCTGTGTGTTGGGGTTTTCCTGGGCTGAATATTGTTATTCTGTGTAGCACCTCACCCTCCCTTCACAGCCCCCAAAAAAGAGAAGTACAAACATGGCTCATGTTCAGAGTTTGAGTATGTTTTGGTTTAAGATGTTCAGTGGATCAGAGAGCATTTCATGCCGGGCAGTGCCTCTGGAGAAGTGTTTTGATTTCATATGATTAAACCTCCTGTCCCCATTCCCTCTTATGGGGTGGACAGCTGCTGAGAGCCTGGCTTGTCCCTGCAGGAAGGAGGGCTGGGTCCACCAGGACCTGGGGTCGCCCGATGCACATGTCCTGTTCACAGGTGGTTTAGAGCCCAGCTTGACCTCCTGGGCTTCCCCCGTCAGAGCACACCTCTAACCCAGGTGAGGCTCCAACAGCCACCAGGTCGTGGTACAAGAGCTACCACTGATGTTACCTGTCACCTGCAGCAGGAGGAAGATGCGCAGATCATGAAAATCCGTCCTTAGGCCTGGTTTCCCACCACACGCAGCAGAGTGTTCGCTTTGCTCTCCTTGCGTGTGGTTAGAGAGCGCTTCACTCACTCTGAAACCTCCTGCAGCAGAAGCCTTTGCTGACGGTCCCTCCTCCCACCTACACACACACCTGTTGCACCCACAGAATCAAAGAGAACTGCGAGCCTTTCCTCAGTGTCCTACCTTGTGGCTGAAGAACCACTCATTTAAGATGTCGCTTGTTGAAAATCGTCTGTCGTGGCCTTCTCTCAAAGACCGTTTCATCTGCGGCTGGTTTACAGGGCAACTTCCTGGGGCCACACCGTAACCCTCCCCTCAGTGCGAGCCCCCTGCGTTAGTGTCGGAGGGCAACTCCCAACCTAGACGTGGGAATGTGAGTGCAATACAGAAAGTCTGGGTTAGTTATTAAGTATATTGCACAACTCGGAAGGAAAGCCTTTTTAAAATGTTGTATCTTGTTTCAGTGTTCACCGTAGTTTATTAGCTTGCCGTTCGTTTGTATCTAGGATGACCATAAAATTTATCATCCAGGCTGGGTTCCTTGTGAGAGTGAAAAGCAGTGTTCCTAAGTATTACACGGGGCCAGCAGGGTAAACGGGATGGTCCCAGGCAAGCTGGCCCCTATGGTAGTAATCTGGACAGATCCGTCTTATCTTTTGAGGTATTGGGCATGATCATGATTCATTTTTTGTTTCATACGGGGTCCTCACATTTTTGTGAAAACCAAATAAGCTTTTTGTAGGTGCCTGTGTCATTATAAACCACCCTCCAAACAAATGCACTGGAACCACTCTAATCGCCCTGTATAGCCTTTCTTTAAGTCTTAGCCAGACCCTGTGTTTCCATCCTCACGATGTACCCATATTGCATTTTCTCACTGCACTGCTCTCCATGAGCTCTGCACTGATTTAAAATGTCTTCCAGGAGGACTCTAACTGAACTTCCTTCCCATGGGATTCTTCTCTTTTAGAAATTCATTTCTTTGTTTAGGAGTCTAAGAATAGGATGAAGAGATATTAGCTAGATTCTGTGTCTGTCTTAGTAAGGTTGCCTTCTATCTTTCCTACATGAGAAAGAAATGCATCTAAATGTCCTTTCAGCATTTTTAAAAATGTATTTTATTGATTTTTTACAGAGAGGAAGGGAGAGGAATAGAGAGTTAGAAACATCGATGAGAGAGAAATATCCATCAGCTGCCTCTTGCACCCCCCCACCACTGGGGATATGCCTGCAACCAAGGTACATGCCCTTGACCAGAACCGAACCCGGGACCCTTCAGTCTGCAGGCCGACGCTCTGTCCTCTGAGTCAAACTGGTCAGGGCCTTTCAGCATTTTTAAAAAAATTGTTGGAAAAAAAAATACCCGTGACTACCTTGTTTGATAGCATGACCGAAGGGTTTCAAGTGAACTGAGTTAGTTACTCAGAGGTTGTTTGCTCACCTCTGTGCTGCAGACGGTGCTCTTTCTGTCACGGGTTGGGATAGGCTTCTTTGGTTTCAATTGCAAACGCCGAGGGGGTGGTAGCTCTGTCGGTTTTACTGTCTGTAAGTGCTGCCCGGGCAGGACTGTGGACGCCTGGTGAGACTGGCTGTAGGTGACAATAGCTGTCCCGTTCCCATCTTACGAGTCTTTGATAAGAAGAGTGATGATTTTTTTTTGAAAAACGTGGAATAATTTTTTACCACCATGAACTTCCAGTCCAAGTAATAACTATACATATTGGAGATTATTTAGAGATTCTTTCAACAAATAAAGAAGAATGGAAACCAAGAATGTGATACTGGAAGAAAATCATCTTACTAAGGTACTCTTGAAAACCGTATCCACTTGTTGCTTTTGTGGCACTTTTCAATCTGCAGCTAAATTAGGCCACAGGAAAAGGACAGCGACCTTCAAAGAGGCAGTGGAGTTTCAGGGTTCTTTCTCTTTGTGGAAAACAGCTGTGGGTGCTGAGGATAGAAATCAGGCTTTGGTTCAACGCAAAGGTGGGAAAGTTTAGTGTTGAGACGCATCTCTCTTCTGTGGAGGAGTTCGCAGCTGTGGTGCTGCCTTATCAACATCTCTGAGACATTTGAAATGTGTTGATAAAGACCTGGGAAGGAGAGACGGGCGGGATGAGGGTGGGAGTAAGAAAGAAACATTCATCCTACACGGTGCTCATATCTCTTCTTGTTTTTGTAGCTGTGGTGACTGAAGGTTAAATGAGCTAGGTTATTGGTTTCCATTGCCTTCTACCAAATAGAAGTATTCATATGAGTCCTCCATTATTTTATTCCCACTGAGTGAAACTTGAGTTAAGCCTGGGAGAGAAGAACTGTTTGAAACAATGGGTGTATTCCCTTCTCTCTCTCTCTCTCTCTCTCTCTCTCTCTCTCTCTCTCTCTCTCTCTCTCCCCCCCCCCCCCCCACCCAGTGGAATTCCAAGAAGTTAAGCTCCCCTTCTTATGAATGTTTTCTTTACTTCAAGTTAAAAATCAGTTTTAGGAATTCTCTTTTGCTTTGAAAAACATGTTCTGGGGGAATATGCTAAGTACATGGTTTGGAGAGTCCTTTAATACTTACTGTTTACTCTCTCTCCTTCTCCATCCTCACAGCCTCAACATCACCTATATGCAGCCGATTCTCAAATGGGTATTTCTACAAACTGCTGTCCTGCTTCTATACTATCCCACCTTTCCACCTGGATTTCCTGCTGGCAGCTCAAATGTAACATACAATCAAAACATTTAATTGAGGACTAAACTCATTATCCCTCCAAAACTTTCTTGGACTCAATAGTGTCTCTTCACATCCCCACCATTCTCCTGATCACCATGGCTCAAAACTCAGGATGCATTTTTACTGTTTCTGCTCACTCCCTCTGCAGGGAGACCAGAGCCTGCCATTTCTCCATTCCTCCCGATCTTGCTGCCACCACCCTTGCTAATTCTTGCTTAGGTGATTTCAGTCACCAGCTCCAGTTTCTCCTCACTCCAGCTTACCTATGCTTTATAACAGATTTGATTAAAATTCTTCCCTGGTTAAAAAGGAAAAAAAAAAAAAAGGCTTATCCTTCCCCGTAAGACAAAGGAGCCTGATGCTCAAGTTCCTCTCTGGCTGAGAATTGTCAGCGTCCAGTGGTCCCTGCTACTGCTTAGCAAGATTTACTATTCCTTAAACCCATCTTGTCTTCTCTGCTCTGGGATATCCTGCCGCCCCCTCCTCTCCCCTGCTATTTTTACATCAGAATGCTCTGCTTCTGTCCAAGGTTTACAAAATTCTTCATCCCTTAAGGCTCAGACCTCCTGGATGAAGGTGTCCCTGTTGGGTGGGACCACTGACCTCTAAATCTCTACCACCCTTTCCGCCTTTTATGTGCCTCCCTTCCAAGCTTCCTGGCATGCTCTCTGATATTGTGTTGGTATACACGTTTGCCACCCTTTTTTCCCCTTCCTAAGTTATAAACATGTTGAGGCCCAGAGCCATGTCTTCTGCATTTGTATATCCACCACCATGCCTGAAAATGGTCTGGCACTAGTTAAGTGCTCAATGATATTTGCTGAATGAGTGAATGAATGAATGAAGTATAGTGGCTTTGCCATCTCTCACTTTGACTTGTTCATGTCTCTCCTAGCTTCATTCATTCATTCATTCATTCATTCATTCATTCATTCATTCAACAATTATACATGGAAAGCCTGCTATAGTGCTAAGCATTGGATATATCATAGAACAAAGCAAAGATCTTTGCTTCAAGGCGCTTACATTCCAGCTTCTACCTCAGACTCACATCTTTGCCTTCACCCTACTCAGCTCTTGAAAAAACAAGAAGCAGTTATTTTAAATGTTTTTAACTTTATATTTTGTTATTCTGTGACTAAACATTAGAGCCCTTCTAGTTGGCTTTAACTTTGAGAATCTGGTTTTTAACATTGGTTACATATCCCAGGGCCCGTGAGGGTGTTGAGTACTTCTTTCCCCTGCCTGACTATTACATCAAATCATTTTGCAAATTGCTCTGAAATAGTAGCAAAAATCTCCTTGATTCCAGTCCTGTCTGCAGCACTGACACTTTTGCTAGGCTGCTGTTGGTCGACTAGTAGTAAGTCTATGCTCCTCTTCCTTTGGTTATTTGCTACCTGTGATAAAACAAAAGCACAAACAAACAGGCAGTAATTTATATCCTGGCGTCGATAAGAATGGGAAACAACTGGTTTTCAACGTTTGGTCTGTATGTTATGGATAAGGAAGAACAACCTTGGTTGTATGGATACATGAACATATGGTCGTGTTAATGGCAAGCACATTAATGAAGCATGTGCCTGAAATCTTTCCTGGATCAGTAGCCTTCTCTCCTTGTGATTTTCAATGACTGTTGGTCACACGCACACAAACTCAGAATGTTCTCACGTGCCATCTTCATGTAGGACTCTCCACAGCCACGAGTTCTTATTTATTGTAGCTGCAGTGAAATAGTATTTGGGGAAAGATACTGCTTTTCATGCCAAAACCTACCCATTTTGTTTTCAAATTCCTGAAATCTAAAAAAAGAAATCTTGGTGACATAAATGTTCCAAATTCAAAATATCCAAAAGTGAACTCATCAACTTCCTCCCTGAGCCGGCTGTTCCGTGCCTGTTCTTTCTGGTTAATGATATCACCATCCACCCAGACAGAGCCCAGACCCTGAAATCATTTCGAACTCAGTTTTCTCATCTGTGAGACAGAACTTTTCTGTATGATCTCTTAAGAGCCTTTCCAACTCTAAAAATCCATAGTCTACCTTCTTTGATTCCTTCTTCACACATATTCTTCACACATCTGAATCTCACCTCTGAAATTTCTCTCACCTAAGTCCCTTTCTTTTTTTTTTTTTCCAATCTTACTGCTGTAACTCAGCTTCTCCTTACTTCTTGACTATTCTATAATCTCTCAGCCAGTCTCCCTGTCATTTTTTTGAAATTTATTTTTAAGTTGACATACAGTAAAAGTCACTTACTGTTTACCATTTGGTGAATTTTGACAAATATTTAGAAACATAACTGTGGGGAAACAAGGGACTTGGTTGGAAAGTCTGTAAGGTGGAATCTCCAAAAAGCCAAAAGCCTCTAGGGGGATTTTGTGAAGGCAGCAGCCCCTGCCTTGACTTTTCCAAACAAGTCTGAGCTTGGGTATTTTACTGGAATCTCTATGTTTAGTTTTTAGACCCAACCTTGTAGAAGCATGTGTCTTCTCAAGGATGCTTACCCTGCTGATAATATCTAATAGTTGATTTTAGTTCAAGCTGTTGTTACAATAAAAGCCTAAAGAGGGGGGCTGTTTGGTTGCTATAGTGAAGCAGACCCTTAGCCCTCTTTTCCACAGAAACTTGTGTCAGAGTACTCCATTCATTGGTTGATCAGGGTCTGCTGGTCAGTCCCAGCACATAACCACCACTGTAATCAGGACACAGAAACAATTTCTAGCTCCTGGCAACCTCTGACTCTTCTCCATCCATGGTGAAGAGATGTCTTATAATTGGTCTCCTTTTCTTTGAGCACCGGTTCCCAACTCTTCCATTCTCTTTGTCAGTGCCATAATATCTACCTGTTCTAATCCTTACTTTCTCTGAGCTTCTATTTCCTTGTTTGTATATGGCTGGGCAAGACTATGAAATTATTAGCCTAAGGAATTCTAATACCTTCTAAGAAGGGTGTGTCCTGAAGAAGACCCTTTGTCTTGCTAATTTGAATGATAGATGGGGAAATCAGAGAAGCAGTAAGTTGCTGTGAGTGAGAAATGGTGCCCTGGAACTGTTGGGGTAGGAGAGAAAAAAGAGAGGGACAGATGAGAACAACCACCACTAGGAAGAAAGAATTGGGGGAAGAGGTGTTTGCAGAGGAGGCTTAGGAGGAGAGTAGCTGTGGAAGGTACCCTCAGGAACCCTGCATTAGAGACTTGCATTCCTTCACTCCCCCTTTAGAGCTGGAGAGGGTTATTTTTGAATGGGTCTCCACATTGAAAAGGGGTCAGGAGACCCAGATCCACAGTGGGAACAATAACCTCTACTCAATGGGGTTATCACGAAGGTTTCATGAGGTATGCTGTGTTGGCACTAAGGACATGGTGACCTTCTTCCCATGGTTCTGTGCCATCTCCAACCTCTCCTTTCACATTCCACCCCTCACTCCCAAATTGCCTCAAATCCTAACCTTTTCCCCTAGCAAAGAAAGTAAGGGTTTAGTTTTAGGAAGTGGCCCATGGCTGGAGACAGGTGAGCTAATGCTGGAAGACCTGCTCCCCAGTGGCTTCCAGGGGATGGGTTATATAGGGGAAGAATCATAATCATGGTGACTTGAGGAGTTGGAGTCCAGTGAGGGCTGAGGCCTCTACTGATTGGTCAGTGCTAGGGTGGGGGGAGTTGATCAGTGCATCTGGGCCTGCTGTCAGCCAAATCCTCACTCTTTAACTTGGTATGCAGGGACCTCTGGGCTGGTACCAAGCTCACCTCTCTCTCTCTTTCTGTCCTCTCCACTTCCTGACCCCTCTCTGCTCCCTCTGCCCCCATCTTGGGCTTCAGCTGTGTTCAACTCTGCTCTGTTGAATCCTGTTTTCCCTTGCATCAGAATCAACCTCTCCATTGTTTACATTCGCTTTCTGTTTATATAAAGCACAATAGGTTTGTGCCATAATTATTCATCTGTGTCTCTGGCATCCCCTGGGAGCTGTGTGAAAGGTTCTCAATTTGTATCCGGTTAAAGGGAATTAATTCCTCAGTAATGACCGCAGGCATGTCTTCTACATTGTGCTCTCACTTTTATATCAGGTAGCCAGCCTGCTGTGGGGCGGGTTTTTCTCTTCCAGGTTTCTGTTCTCAAATAGCTGTCATATGGATTGAGCTCTCAGGTGACCCTTTTAGGACACAGTCCAGATATACCCAGAGTTGATGGGCATCCCTTCCCCAACAAAGCCAGGCTCCCCACTGCCCCTGCACCACTCCACATACCCGTCAAATACTTTGCGTGCTGTCAGATTTACATTGCCAGAGAAGGCAGGGACCATAAAGATGTACTTGCTCAATAAAGCTCAGTGAGTTCACTTCTAGTATCTTCCTCCAAACCTAGGCTGAGATGCAGCCTCCCCCGCCCCCAGATTTGCCTTCCACATGAACCCTCACCACCTTCACATCCGGATCCCCGCCCTGCATGATGAGTCTATTTCCAGAATCCAAGCTCAGAACTCTGTTCCTGTGCAAGTGCCGCAGCACATGGCTGATGTGAGTTCAGTTTGTGGCCCACATAAGTCTCAAGAATACTTCTTGCCCTCGGCATGGTTCAGTGGTTGAGCGTCAGCCTCCGAGCCAGGAGGTCACAATTTAATTCCCGGTCAGGGCACATGCCCGAGTTTTGGGCTCAGTCCCCAATGTGGAGTGGGTGGGAGGCAACCATTCAATGATTCTTTCTTATCATTGATGTTTCTCTCTCTCTCTCCCTCTCTGAACTCAATAAAAAATATGTAAAAAAAAGAATGCTTCTATCCAGCACCTCACCATCAATCCCCCTTCTTGCATTTGCATGTGTCCCCTCTCCCCCAGATTGTGGCGAGGGTGCTACCTCCCTTCCCAGCTACAGCTCCACATAAAGCTGTGCATCCTAGGGGCCGTGTCTGGAGACTCACAAGGGCCCTGCCACCCCCAGTTCCAGAGGTCAACTGGAGAGAGAACACAGCAAGGACAGGGCCCCACTGACATTTCTCTTCCCACCAGCCCATCTCCAGGGCAGGGGTCTTCAGCAGTGAGAGGTTGCCTTAGTGGTATTGGTTTTTCCATTTGTAAAGAATCCTTAGTCTAGCCTCTGGCCTCCAGCTGCTGCCCATGCGCCCTCCTGGGCCCCGTGGGTGGTGTCGCTGCAAGTGAGCAGGCTGGTCAGCACTGAGAGAGTGAGGTGGGAGCCTGGCTTGTGAGACCCCTGCTCCTCTACAGCCAGTTGCCAGCAATACTTTCTCCCCCTTTCCTGGTCTCTATACTCACTGGAGTGGAGCCAGGTAGGAGCCAGCTTTGTGGCCTTCCGGAGTCTCATAGTCTGGAGCTGGAGCTGCCTCAGCCTGACTTGGGGCCAGGGGAGGATGGTTTTGAGTAAAACCCCACATTTCTCCCACCCTCATCCCAGAATTCACTGCAACCAAAAATTTCGTCAAGATGTCCCCAGGCTGCTTGACAATAAGATGCCCCACCTACTAGGGTAGCAGAGATCTCTGCTCTGAAATTTTGTGCTCTTGAGTCATGGATGTGAAGGTACCTTTCTTGGACTTAAAATTTCAAAATAATGAACTCATTCAAAGTCTCCATTGAGTGTTGGGAGCCTGGTGTGTAACCACTGCAGAGCCTGTCTGTAGCCAGGCCCCTGGGCCTCCCATTGGAGCGGCTGGCCCTGGGCCTCCTGGCAAAAGCCTCCTGTTGAGCATGACCCTTGTGAAGAGTCTGAGCACCTTTGGGACAACTCAGATCCTGGGCATACTTACGTCTGGGGTCCCCAAATAGGGGAGACTGTGATCAGCGTGACATTTGATCCCTGCAGAATTCTTAGTTTGGGGGGTTCTTAGGCTTCCCAGTAGGGAGGGGCCAGTGGCTGACAGTCAGGCTCCTTCCCTTTCTAGGAGCACGTGTACTCTCAACTCAGCCCTGACTTCATTCATCTCTCTCATAGCCTCAGTGAGCGCCATGCCCACAGGCAGCCCCCAAGGCCCTTACCGTAAAAAGGTATAGGGGCATCTTGACCAGCTTGTTGGTTGCTATAGACTTTCTGTCTCCACAAAATTCATATGTTAAATCCTAACCACCACCACCCTCCCCCCATCCCAGCTGTGTGATGGCATCAGGAGGTGAGGCCTTTGGGAAGTGACTAGGTCATGAAAGTGGAGCCCTCATGAATGGGGTTAGTACCTTTAGAACAGAGCTCCAGGGGTGAAGGCAAAGAGAAAGGCTGTCTGGGAACCCAGCTATCAAACCGGTGGCTCCCTGACCTTGGACTCCCCGGCCTCAGAGCTGTGACAAAGTGTTGTTGTTTACAAGCCACCCAGCCGATGAGATTCTGTTCCAGCAGCCGAGCAGACTATGACACAGGGGTTCTCGACTCCGGCCACACATTGAAATCACCCCGGGAACATCTGAAAGTCCCAGTGCCCAGGCCACATCTCACACCAATTTAATCAGAACATATGGGAGTGGAGGGTGGAACTCGGAATTAAAGCTCCCCAGGTGCTCCCGGGCCAAGGCTGCCAACGTCGCATTTCCGAGCATTCAGGGGCACATCGGCACCCCTTTTGTTGTCCTGCTGCGGTGACGGGGACAAAAGCTGGATTCTGGTTGCCCAGAAAAGTAGGGCTTCTTTTCTCTTACTGCAGAACCTGGAGTCAGATTTTCCATTGGAGTAGGAAACAAAGGCCAAGTTTATTTTAGAAGCTCTTGATCTACCTAGAACTAGGAAGTGTAAAGACTCCCGTGGGAGCAGTTTATTCTCACATTTGAATGCATCTTTGCTTCCTCGGAACCAAGCCTTATGGTTTCACCCATTACCAAAGGGACCCTGAGACTTCCTAGGAATAGGATTGAACTGGAAAATCTGAAGCAGTGCAGTGGGTGACTGGGGCAGTGATTGAAACACTTTTTTTCCCTCACCATGCAGTGAAAAGTGACAGAGAGACCACAAGTGTTGGTAAATGTCACCCTTGTCTGTGGTGTTACTGGGTTGGGATGCGCATCTTACCAGCAGGAGATTATTCCTGGCTGGTCTTATCCAAGGATTATTTGTCTAAAACTTAAAAAGAAGAGCAGGCCAGTACATTTGTATGCAGTTAGCCACGCAAACATTTTTAGACTAAGAAAATGAACAACGAAGTTGGTGGTTTGTTTTATTACAAAAGAGGTCGAGTTGCACAGGCAGGAGTCTGACTCCCAGACTGGAAAAGGTTAAGCATTCTGGTCAAGGAAGACTAAAGACTCAAAAAGCTCTACTATTGGTTGAATGTCACTGAAACCAGAAAGAGATCAGTTTGATAGCTAGCAACCAAAGACCTCTAGCAGTGACACGGAATGTTTTTAATCCGGAGAGATGGGCTTTTCAGAACTCTGCAAATTACATTTGTTTTGGCATTTGGTGTTTTTGTTGTCATATTTATTGCCTTTAGTTCTTAGTGGGAGTCGTTTTCTGCTCCTAATTACCCAAAGGCAAGAAAAAAAGAACTGAAATTAAAAAAAATGGGGAGGGGAAATATGTCTTGAAAGTTTCATTAATTGCAAAATGAAATTAAATAGAGCGTTCAATAAAAGTACTTCTCAGAACCGATGGAGGATTTCTCAGAAAGAGCCCATTAAAGCTGGATCCTCTAAAGCAGTGGAAATCCCAGGAACAAAAGCCAAATGCCTGGGAATTGAGTTTCAGAAGAATTTTTGAATTGGTGCAGCTTGGTAATTTACAAAACGGAATGGAATCATTGACTGTTCTAAAATCTGCTCAGCTAAAATGGCATAATACATTTAGATTACATGCACCATGCACGTTTAACTCTTGCTGTTATTGTATATTTTACTGCCATTTATTAAGCATTTTTCTGTGAGCCAGGGCCTGTGTTTTGACATTCATGATCTTACTTTTGATGATTACAAAGATTCAGTGCCTTTCGTGGGAGTCATTAGTAGATTATGGAAGGGACATAATGCCAACTCGGTGTTTCTTTAGTGACTTCTGAAATGTTATGTAGATATATGCTGAAGCTGACCTTGAAAATAAGATTCCATTCCATTCACATGCTTTACAAATTGTTCCTCCATTCGGGAGGGTAAGGGAAAAGTTAATGAAGGAAGTCAAGTTCCTTATTCCTTAAATCATGGGCTAACGTGGGTGTTTGGGACTATCATTTCCAAGGTCACAGTAGGCTGTTGCATGCCTATCTGGGTTTCTGTAGATTGAAAGCAATTTTGATAAACTTTTGATCCTTTGGCAAATGAGGCAAATAACTACTAGCTGCAGTTCCTAGATTGGAATTTCAGCTTAAAGATAATCAGAATTTCACCTTAAACTTCATCAAAGAGTGACCCATAGTTTAACTTCCTTAATTATACATGTCAAGAACTTGGAGAACAGTCCTACGTGAAATGAACTGTTGGGTACTATTAATGCACTTTTAATCAACTCTAATCTTTAATTTACCTGCTCAGCATTACGCTCATCTTACCTAACGAGGGCTGTGGACTACATCAAACAACAAATAGCATACTTAGCTAATATTGATAGGAAATCTGATACTATTAATTACTGCAATGGACTAATTTGACTTCACTCTTTGCCATTAGACATTCTTGTTGAAAAATGAAATATTTATGTTGAAAAATGAAATAGCTTAGGGAAATTGTTAACTTGACTGTGGCATAGGGTGATAAAAAAAAATTACAACTCTCAACAGCCAGATAAACAACGCTATGGTGGATGTACTGTCTTCGTTCTTCTGAGCGTTAATATGAACCTCTCTGGTTTGTGGGTATGCCTTACAGGAACAATTGCTGTCATTTATTTACTTTAATTTGAAGGTAGTTTTAAAAATTGTGGTAGTTTTTAAAATTATATAGAAACATAAATTTTACTGTTTTAACCATTTTTTAATGCACAGTTTAATCACATTAAGTATATTCACATTGTTGTGCAATCATCATAATCCTTTATCTCCAGAACATTTTTCATTTTCCCAAACAGACACTCTTACCCAACAGACATGAGGTCGCCAGGCTTCCCTCCCCAGCCGCTGGCAACCGCCATTCTACTTTCTGTCTCTGTGAATTTGACTATTCTAGGGACTTCATATAAGCGGAATCCTATTTGTGGCTGGCTTATTTCACTCAACATAATGCCTTCAAGGTTGATGTGTGTTACAGTGCCCAAATTTCCTTTGTGAAGCTGACTAATGTTCCATTGCATGTATATTCTGTTTGGGTTCATTCCAAACAGTAGAATTGTTGTAGATGTAATGCCAATTGGTTTTCCAAAATGATTGGATGCATTTACACTCCCACCAGGTGTGCATGAGAGTTCTTGATATTTTGCATAAAGTCAAAACTTAGGCTTTTCAGTCTCTTTATTTTAGCCATTCTGATGTGTTCTTAATGGTATCACATTGAGGGCTTTGTTTTTATTTGCATTTCTCTCATTACCAATTACTGATTACTATTCCTTTTCATATATTTAATGGCCATTTTTGTGACATGCCCATTCAAGTTTCTTGCCCTATCTTTTCCTTTTGGAGTTGTAGGAATTCTTATATCTTCCAGATTGAACTCTTCACTCGTCATATGTGTTGTAGATATCTCCACCTCCTCTGTGACTTGCCTTTTCACTCTCTTAATGGCAAGAAGTTCTTAATTTTGATGTAGCCTCATTTATCACTCTTCCTTTATGGTTAGTGCTTATCGTGCCCTGCTTGAAAAATCTCTCCTATCCCAAAGTCATGAAGATTTTCTCGAATATTAACTTCTAAGGGTCTTATTGTTTTGCCATTCACATTGACATTTATATATTGCACCTGGAATTGATTTACATGAATGTTAAGTTTGATTTTTTCTCATGTGGATGTCCAATCACCTCGGCCCAATTTACTGGGGGAAAACATCTTTTTCCTAATATTTTGCAGTTAGAATTTGCAAGAAGTAGATTCTGTATGTGTGGGTTCTGGTTATGGGCTCTCTAGTCAACCCCCTTGGTCTGTGCCTGTGACACTTGGTTTTACTTTTTATAGCTGTAGAGGTCTTGACATACAGTAGAATAAGTTCTTTGCCTCACCTTCTTTTCTTGAGGTGTACTCTGACTATAGTTGGCCTTTTGGGCTTCCCTTTTGGGTCACTTGATCAAGTTCCACAAAAATACCTTGTCCTGAAAAGATGAGTATGCAGTAAAACCAGTCACCCTCCTCCTCTCCACTGGCTCCTTTCCCTCTTACTGCTCTCTGGCCAGGCGAGGGGACAGCCAGGCGAGGGGACAGCCAGGCGAGGGGACAGCCAGGCGAGGGGACAGCCAGGCGAGAGGACAGCGTGAGAAATACAGTGGTGGGAGAAAGGGCACACTTTCCAGCAGCGGTTATGGGAGGACTTGATGGTACCAAGGGAAGCTGATCCCTCAAGGACCAAACTTTAGGTTATCTGTTTGTTTGCTGCTCTGTTTGTTAGCACATGCTAATAGTGCCTTTTATGTGTTGGGCATACTTCCTGGTGCTAGGGAACAAGACCGACAATCCCTTGGTGTCATAGAACTTAACTCTAGTAGCAGAGAAAGTCAATAAACAATTAAATATAAAAGTTAATGTTGAGAAAACAAACAAAAAACTTATAAACATACTAGTAGACAACTCTGGGGAAGACAATGGTCGCTAGTAGAGGGGAAGGGAGGTGAGGGGAGGTAGAAATGGGTAAAGGGAGGGGCTGTCAAATATATGGTGACGGAAAGAGACTTGACTTTGGATTGTGGGCACACAATACAATATTCAGATCATGTATTATAGAATTGTACAATTGAAACTGATATAATCTTATTAACCAATGTCACTCCAATACATTTAATAAAATTAATTTTAAAATGTAATGTTGGGATGGTAAATTCTATAGAAAGATAAAAGAGGGAAAGGGAACAGTGAAAAGGAAGGAAGAGGTGGCCTTGTGGAGTCTGAGAGACAGGAGCAGGAGCTGGGCTGTTTCACAGGCTAGCAGAGAGGGAGGGGAAACATTCCTTTTACGTTCCTGCAGCAAAATCTGTAGAAAATACAACCTACCTGCCCACATCATTACAAATCATCGCTATAATGCCTTAACTGTCCTGTAAAAAAAATACTTCAAAAAGAGAGCCAATTATAATAAAGTGAGTATTTGAACATACCAGTGCTGGTCCTGGCAGTCATAGCGATATGGTCATGTTTTGCACCCCAGGTACGATCGCTAGGGACATGGCCATGAAGAAGGCAGATAGCTGCGGGTGTGTTATATTGGCGGCTCGATGACAATCAGTGGCACCTTTAGTGATGTGACAGTTCTGAAGGGGTGACTACTTAGCAGTGTTTCCTCCAAGCAAAGTTCATCATTCCCTACTGAGTTCCAAGGAATTTGGTGTTTATAGCAATCGCAGAGGAAATGCTTTGTGTTGACCTATAAATGGTGTAAAATTTTTCACCTGAAGAAATGTCCAGTGGGCTTTGGATAGTCATGGAGGACCTGGGACATTTCTCAATTATGCTGAACCATCCCATGCATTCAGGTTGTCCACCCTCTAAATGCCACTGATGACCCCCCAGTTATCTTGTGATTACCCAAATGGTCCCGGAGTTTTCCCCCCATGCCCGGGGGCAGTCCTGTTCCCATCAAGAACATAAGTGGGGCCCCGTGGACTCCTGAAGAGAGTCTGGATTTTGTTTTGTGTGCGATGGGAAGCCAGTGGGCAATGATGATTGGAATGAAATGGGACCAAGGTTTTTGTGTCTCTCAGCCAGGACTGTTCCCCAGAGAAAGCTGCAGAGGTGCTGAGCTGACAGTCCTGCGCAGTAGTCTGTCTGCCCCAGAGCTGTCCAGTCACCCCTCGGAGGGCCTCTGTGAGCATCTCAGCAGAACCATGCTGTCCACTGCAGTGTGGCACCCCCGTGGTGCCCTTTGCACCTCAAACCGTTTACAAGAGCAGGTGCAGGCTGTCACCCAGACAGGTTTCAACAGCGTCACTCCCCCACCCTATGCTCACCCCTAATCTTACTCCCCTTCCTACAGTAAATAACAGAACCTAGCAAAGTGGTCAGAAGTAGCTTTGCAGTTGAACTTCACACCGGGTTGTTTTGCCAGGCAGCCTTTCCCTCGGAGCCAGCCTCTGGTGCACACCCACCCCTCGTGGATATGGCGCCATCTGCTCTGGGGTTTGCTTTGGGCCTGCGATCACAGGAGCATTTCCTGTAACTCCAATGCCCCATGCAGGCTTGCCAGACAATAGATAGATAATTGGATAAAGCCTAAACTGGAAACTGCAAACAATAAAGAAAAATGCCGCATAATGAAGTGGGCATACTACTGGAGTTGGGCTGTTTACACTTGAAACTACTTAAACAAGTCCTTTATTTCCCAACAACAACAAAACTACGTTAGTGGTGGAACTCCTGCTGCTCTCAGAGTTTGCTTAAGAGTAGGATTGGGGCTAGATCATACTCTGCACCAGAACGGGAAGATAGGCCCAAGTTCTCTGCCATCTTATGGCTCCCGAGGGCTTCAAGGTTGTCCAGGAGGGGACAATATGGGCAGTGTCACTTGTAACCTGTTGTGCCTGGGAGCGTGTGTGGCATGAGTGAAAGGTATTATTGATGTGTGTGTGTGTGTTTTTCTTGTTTTTGTGTTTTGTGTTTTTTTAAAAAAAATTTTTTTATTGACTTTTAGAGAGGGGGGAAGGGTGAGGGATAGAGAGATAGAAACATTGATGAGAGAGAAACTCATCAGTTGAATGTCTCTGCCCACTGAGGATCGAGCCCTCAACTTGAGCATGTGCTCTGACTGGGAATCAAACCATCAACCTCTTGGTTCATGGGTTGATGCTCAACCACTGAGCCATACCAGCTGGGCAATGTTGTGTGTGTTTTAATGACATCTAACATTATTTAGCATAGTCTCAATAACTCAGTGGTCTGCAGTTCACCCAAAAGAAAACAAAAAAATGTGAATTGTTTGCAGAAGAAACATACAAGGCTGAGTAGCCCCACCAGTGGGCTCAGTGGTTGAGAGTCAACCTATAAACCAAGAGGTCATGGTTCAATTCCCAGTCAGGGCATATGCTTGGGTTGTGGGCTTGATCCCCAGTGTGGGGGGTGCAGGAGGCAGCCAATCAATGATTCTCTCTCATCATTGATGTTTCTATCTCTTTCTCCTTCTCCCTTCCTCTGAAATCAATAAAAAGTATTTTTAAAATATATAAAAAACCCCCAAAAAACTGTTTCCAGATTTCTGGACATAAAAGGATATTGGAGTGAAGTATTAAATGTGTATACTATAGTAGCCAAATACATGCTTTCCCAGGGACCACACATGGAATTATGAAGGCAGAATCTATCTGTTCTTAAGTGTGTTGAACAAAGGTTTGCATCCTAGAATGTAATAATAGCAGGACTGTATTCTCTATGTAGGGCATAGCCGGACTTACAATTTTCTGTTTGAAAAATTAAGCTTTTATTTAGATTCATTAAACAGGTTGACAAATACCTGGATTCAGCCAAGTGCCTGAAAGGCACTCCCTTTGGAGGAAGGTGGGGCTTGTGGCAGGCTCCTCGCATGGTGCCTTTGCTGCTGTGCGGCAGGTTGAAGAAAATTTTATTTCTTCAAAAATAAGGGTGGGAGGAATTCAAATATTGACCTTTGTGGATATCCAGTGTGGGGAAGTGTTATTTCAAGTATCTTTACAAAAGTTCAGCTCCCATAGTAGATGGGCCTTGATCAAGGTAGATCAGGATCTCAGAAACCAGGGTATGGAATCCTAGGCATGAAGGAATGATCCAGATTTGTCCAAATCAGAAGGCAGAGGACATACCTTTTCATCTTGCCTGATCTTGAGGGAGATGAGAAAATAAGAATCAGAACTTCAGGAATGGGGACTGAGGGAGTAAAGTATGCAAATGGCTTTCTCTAGATCGCTTCTTGAAAAAAAAAAGAAGTCCAGAGAGTCTCTGAAATTGTGAGGAGGCTTTTTCCTCCTGACAAATTTTCTTTCTTTTTGAGAAAAGGGATTTTTGATTATCACCTCAATCTTAGTTCATCCTTTTATCATTTGATGTGAGATGCTTATAAAACTGAGAAACAGAAAGCATCTTACCAGGAAAGCCTATAAAAGAGGTCATCTTTGTTCAGTACCATCTCCTGCTGGGTCCAGAAAACACAATGAGACAGAGCTTAGGAGAGATGAGTCAGGCAGAGCTTTGGGGGAGTCCGTTAGGGAGGGTGGCCAAAGCCTTTGATCATAAACCATGGACAGTTAGAGCTGAAAGGAAGCTCAGAGTCACCTTGTTCAACTCCCTCATTTCATAGATAAGAAAAATAAGGCCTAAAGGGAGAGAGAGGGGGAGAGAGAAAGAGAGAGAGAGAGAGAGAGAGAGAGAGAGAGAGAGAGAGAGAGAGAGACTTCCAGAGGTTGAACAGCTGATTGGTGGCTGAGCTAAGAATCTAAGGGCAGAGTTTTATGGAGGGACTTTCTGGATTTTTTCAGATAGGCTCACATACCTGACACTGAGAGAACAGAAAAGACCTGAAGGATTTTTTAATATTTATAACCAAAGGCTGTTTTAATTCTTTATCATTGTCAATGTACTTTGGTTTGCTTTTGACCTTCACCACCGCTGCTGGTAGGCATAAACTGTAGTTGTTCATTTGCTTTCCTTGACCTCTTTGTGAAGGAATGTATTTTTAAGGAACTGGTATGGTTTAGAAGGGAGGGTGTTTGTTGCACAGTGTACCTGTACTCTGTGACCAGTGAGAATGGCCTTGGAAGTTCTTAGTAGGTTAACTTGATGCAAAACTGGGGCTCCGGTCTGCAACGATTGTATTATGCATCCTCCATGTGCATTGGTTGGTTGGTTTTGTGGAAAAACCTAAACAGAGAATGCATTCTAGCACTGGCATTAGCCTTACTTTTCATGCATCCAATTTATACTCTGCTTTTGTCTATAAAATTTGCCGGGTAAAAAGACTACCCTTTCATGGAAAATGGACTTGATTTTTTTCTCTATACTACATAGCATTATGGAAATATTGCAGCATTACCAAACCTTCCTGAAAGGTTAGGAAGCTTATTTTTATTTGATCCCAGTCTTCCCTGTGATTTGAGACTAGGTTGTAAACCAGCCATCAGGCAAAGGAGCTACCGAGAGATGTATAACAGAAGCAGCCTCAGAAATAGAAATTGAATTTATAGGCAGTGAGATGGAGTAATTAGTTTTTATATTAAAAATATCCTCAAACCAGAAGAGTCTGTTGTCTCAGAGGATGGAATTGAGTTTGGATCCCAGGACTTCAAATATTAGTTCGGTGGAAACTGTCTGCTTTGTATAAAATGTATACATAAATCTGTTGTGTACCTGTATAAATACATAATATGTCTATTCCTCTCAAACACTTGAATTAAAGTGTCAGTTTAAGCCCCAAAATTTAGAGTGCACAAACTGTTTGTATTTATAAGTCTTAGCCTTAAATGTCATTGATATAGCTGAGGATAATCTACCTTTTTCCCCCCTTTGAGTTGTTATTTGCAGTTCCAAACCAAAAACATTTCTGCTTTTTGCAAGGAGAGCAAGAACTGTATCTGAGGTTTTCTCCAGCATGTATGGTGTTTTTTTTAACCCAGCCATTGTTCACTGCAGAATGTGCATTTAAGACACGTTACATGTATAAAACAACCAAAGACACAAGACTATGAAGTGCTGGTTGATGTTAACTATGTGTAAATTCGATGTGCCTTCTGTAGCGACAGTGTTTTAGGCGCTGGTCGCTGTCCTGAGTTGGCAGACACCAGATCATGAACTGATGTTTTTTTGCAGGGTTGCATCACGCCTTCGGGAGGGCATCCTGTCTGAAATGTGCTGTCTCCCAGCCGGAGTCAGTGGGGATGGAGAGAAATAGTGCCTGTTAGCTGTGCTGTAGTCTCCCGCGTGTGGGGTCAGTCACTGGTTCTTCCCTGAGTGTTCAGCTAACGAAACTGCCACAGCTCCTGGCAATCTTGTTTCCTAGAGAAAAGTCAATAAAAATGGGTTGAACTTGAAGTGAGAAGGAGATGATGCCTTCCTCTGCACTTGAGTAAGGAGAAGTCAGAAGCACCACCCCCTGGGTCCCTGCTCTGTGGGTCCCAGGAGGGTTTCCTCAACCCTGAGATCTTTGTCCCTGTCTCTGCCTCCTGCCATAAATCTGTTTCAAAGGGAAGAAACGAGAAGGTTGTTAAAGTGTAAACCTCCAGGTCAGATCTCATTACATCAAACACCACGATGATGTCCAAAACCTTTTGTTGAACTGCAATGCTAGATTGGTTTGAAATAACTGAGCCATTCATGGCCTGGGGATAGGAAATCTTTCTGTTGTAAAAAGGTGGCTGGTTGGTCAGTATGTGGGAGTGTTTTCGTATGTGAAAGTGGAATATCATTTGCCTCGTGGGGACCGAGCTAGCAGCAAAACCCGATGGCCCTAAAAACTAGAGACAGTGGGATAGGGGAGCGCATCCCTATTTTTAGAGCACTTTTCATGCAGGTAGGATTTCTTCCGGGGCTTGCAGTTTTCAGTGTCAGATCAAGTTTTCTTTCTGACACCCCAATACCTCATATGCTTGTTTGCCATCTGTTCATTTCTATTGCAAACTGCTCTTAACACAATGTTACTCAGTGTTAATTAGAGCATGTGTCTCTCTGTCATTCATCTGGGGAAGGGTTAATGATGATTTATGTCCCTTTAATTGGTTTTCCTCCAAACTGTTATATGTCATTTATTATTTTATAGGAATGGAAAGAGAAAGAGCACCTCATTTTTATTATTTATAGCCTTAATCATATAGCTCTTTTAAAAATCAGTCTTGGCCTCAATGTTTTGGTGTTTAAAATATGTGCTCCTTCCGTTCTTGTTAAGCAGCAATACATAGGAGTGTGTATTTATTGCTTTGCAGTGAACAATTTATTATTATTTACACTTGTTAATTTATTTCTGAATAGGTAGCATGTTCACAGGACTCCAAACTCAAACTATATATGTGTGTATATTCATTTCCACCTTTTTGTACAGAGGGAGGCAAACATGTTCTGCACATGTGTTTCTCACTTCCATACGTTTTGGAATTCAGCGCATGCCAATGTTAGGAGCCAGCTTTCTCTTTCTTGTTAAGGCTACATTGGATCAAAGTACTATGACTGATTAACTAGTCCCTTATTAATAGATATTTAGGCTGTTTCTCATTTTCCTGGGACAGACAAGGATGCTGGGAATAGCTTTGTATTACATTATTTTGTGTGTCTACAGCAAAGAAATCATAGAAACAGAATTGCTGCCACCCAGAGTGAGCATGCCTGTCATTGTGACTGATTCTGTCAAACTGCCCTTTAGAAGTTACCCAGCAGCGTGAATAGTCAGCAGCCTATTTTTTTTTTTTTTTCATTTGTGAAAATAACAGGTGAAAAAGCTATCTCGGTTTCTGGTTTAATTGGTCGTTTCTCTTATTTTGAGTGATATTGGTTATAGTGCACAATTTAAAGTGAAATTTCTTAGCCACAACGGTCAGGCTACATACATATTTCAAATATAGAAGCCTGTTTCTCCACTTCCCCCCTCCACCCCCTCAGAACACCAGTAAATGATATCTGGTGTCTAGTAAATTAGATATCTAATTTCCATATTGCTGTATTATTAACAGTACATATGCTATAACTGTTGGAAGATACCTAATAGTCTTCTTTATGTAATTACCAAAAGCATATTGCTGAAATCAAATTTCAATGGAAAATTTTAAGAATAATGTATTTCAAGCTAATCTAATCCGGCTTCGGTTTGTGAGGGTACATTACATGATATCTTTTAAGATACAATATTTTAAGTCAATTAAGCTCTGACATATGTTGCTTTTTACTAAAAGTACCCAGATTCTAGGGAAATCACATTTTGAAAGACATGATGAAAAAAAATGCTTTTTTTAAAAGATAAAAAATGGCTAAATGGCTGTCTTCTCCTTGCTATTTTCCTTTGTGCTGAGCTTGGGTGAAAATCTCCCTGACTGTGACGGCAGTTGCCTTGCTATCATAACTGAACTCAGCAAGCCGCGCCCTTGACCTCTGAGAAAGGGAAGTCAGGAGTGTTATTAGCGTTAGGTCTGCTGGTCCATGCTTCTCCCCTGCTCTCTCCACAAGTCACATAAATCTCTATAAATAGGAAAAGACATTGTCCATTTCTTGGTAGACTGAACTTGCTATTTTCTATTTTAAAAAGGTAAGCCAATCGTTTATACGGTTACAGACTGAATAATAATTCCATGGTGTGAAAACCATTTACTCCCCTATGGGTCCCAGCCATGGAGTCTCTAGGCCATGAAAAGAGGTGGCCTCTTTGACATTTCAAAACTGAGCGCTGCTGTGTTATCATAGTAGGGATTTCCCTTTGGGATAAAGATACTGGCCCTTGCACAGACTTTGTGAATAGTAAATGGAACTATTTCTATTGCACAGTTAGGAAGTCAAGTGGTCTTCAAAAATGAAGTTTCCTCACTCTGGCCAGTTTTTCTCAGTGGTTAAAGTGTTGGTCCATGGATTGAAGGGTCTCGGGTTCGATTCCCAGTCAAGGTCATGTATCTTGGTTGCAGGCTCAATCCCCGGCCCTGGCCCAGGGTACATGCAGGAGGCAACCAATCAATGTATCTCTTTCACACTGATGTTTCTCTCTCTCTCTCTCTCTCTCTCTCTCTCTCTCTCTCTCTCTCTCCCCCTCCCTCTCTTTTTCTCCCTCCCTCCCTCCATCCCTCCCTCCCTCCTACCTCCCATTCACTCTCTCTAAAAAAGAAATCCTTGGGTGAGGATTTAAAAAAAAATTCATGTTACCTAGAATGTTTAATGGCAGTTTTGAATTGTTGAAATATTCCTGTCATGAAACCAACTTCAGTCTTCCCTCAAATCTGGACTCATAAAACTTTAGAGCCAGAGGAGATTGGAGGTGACCCAGCAGCAAATTCAAGTTTTACTGGTAAGGAAGCCAAAAGTGAGAGTTTAGGATCATCTCGGTGAGTAACAGAACTGGCACTCTTGAATCTGGCCCCAGACTTCATTCACCTGGCTGAATTGTTCCAGAAATCTTGCTTAAACATGATGTGTGTTTGTGTGTGTGTGTTTTTTTTTTACTAGAAAAATGCACGCTCTTTGAGAAGTCAGCTCTAAGATCGCTTGCACAAAACCCTCAATAGGTGGACTGTTAGGGGAGGATGATTTTGCTGAACACCAACAGCTGGTGAGAACCACAGGCTGCCCTTTCTAAGAAAAGCTTAGAGAGTGCACCTGTTAAGACAGGTACAGGGAAAATAAGGTCTTCAGGGATTCTCCCTGTGTGGTGGGCATGCATCTACAGGGCAGGGACAACTTCCTGTGACTTCCGATAGGTGTGAAGAGGCAAGCCAAAGGAGAGCAATGTCAACTGATGGTCATTTGCACCAGTTCAAATCTCGAATTTGGAGTGTGGGGAAAACGGCTCAGTGGGTAGCTCAGTTCTTGTGGGAGATGCACCCAAAGCCTGGGAGGAGCTAGCTTATGTAGACAGAAGTCCTAGCCCCTGGTCCCTGAATTCCTCCGAATAGACCCACTCTGATTGGTTGAAGCTGCACAGCTCCACTTGGATGGGGAAAGCCTCAGTGCTATTGGTTGAAATAGGACTCCAGGACTCCTTTATAAAGGACAGGCTCAGATGGCAGAAACAGGAGGCCAGCAGGTTAGCGCATCTGTGGAAGTGCAGTTTGTGTGAGAGGCCCCTGTGCAGAAATAGCTGCTAGGCTCTGTTTTTTTTTTTTTTGTATTTTGTTTGTCTGTTTGCTTGTGTTTTTTTTTGTATGTGTGTGTGTGTGTTTTCATTTGAGCCCAGTTAGCCCTCAGGGTTCACAGCAGGAATAGTGGGGGGGAAAATAAAGTCATCACCACCACTGTTCATAAATGGATTGCTCTATGTGAATCACTTAAGGAAACCTGTTATGAGGACTATTATTATGTGTTTAGGAAGGAAGAAATACAAGGGGAAGAAAGAAAAAGAGAGAAGCAGAAGTAAGAGGGGAGAAGGAGAGAGGGAGCGTGGGTCTTACCTGCATCACAGGTAATGTACCTTCTCAGAAGTCTCTTACTGGGACCAAAAGGACCATTGACATTTTGTGACAACTGCCTTAGCCATAGTCCAGAGCTCTTACGTGTTAAAAATGTGTCTGGTACCTCCCAAAGCTGCATTTCCAATGCCAGTCCTGCATCTGAAGTTCTGACACCTATAGCTAACTGAGGATTATCTATGACACACTCGAACCTCAATGAATATAGGACTTAACCTGTCATCTTACCTCCTTCCCAACCAGTTCCTTTGTCTGAACTCCTTATTTCACTGAGTTGCATCACAGTCCTCAAAATTGGCCGAGTCATAACTATGGGAATTATCCCTGGTTCCATCTCCCCCTTCACCCCACCCCTTCCCGGTCAATAAGCCTCACATTCTACCTCGGCGTTGTCAATCGATTCCCTCCTCTTGTACTTACTGCCGCTTCTTAGTTCATAGCCTCATCATTCCTTCTTGAGCTGCAGTAACAATCCCCAGGTGGCCTCTCTGCCACCCAGTTTTTGCCTCTCTCCAACTATCTTCCAAACAGTAGCCTGTTCAACCATGGGATCCCCCTGCCTGGAATGCTCCATTTGCAGCCGTCCTCCCACAGAGAAGCTGTCCTAACTGGCCCCCACTTGCTCCTTTAGCCATGTCTCTTGCGGGCCCATCCTCATAAGCTACACCTGTTTCCTTGGGGGCTTCAGTGCTTTTCCTACCCCTGACGTTTGCACGTGCTATTATTCCTTCTAAGAGGCCCATTCTGCTTCCCTTTTCCTTGATGATCTTTCTGATCATAGTTTAGATGGTACTTTTCAGAAACTTCATCCCTGACCAGCCAAATAAACTTAATTTAACAAATACATGCATGCTTTTACAGAGGGCCAGGCACTAGTCTAAGGGCTTTGCATATATTCATTCATTGCTCCCCAAAACCTCAGCAGGAGGGAAGGGTTATCCCCATTTTAGGGATGAGGAAAGTGAGACATTGTTTGAGTGATGCTGTGCCTTGCCCAAGGTCACACCGCTCTGAGTAGGGGAGCCCTCTCTGGAATCTCTGTTCTAACCCCTCGGCTGGGTTGGTTTCATTGAGGGGGGGTGTGTCTGGATGCTCTTTTGTAGCTTCTCTTGCTGACCTGCTGGCTGCAAAGCTGAGCCGAAGAAACTTTGGCCACTGTTTGGCATCTTGTTCTCCGGGGCTTCTATCTATACATATACTAGTATATGTGTGTGTGTGTGTATATGCAAGTTGAATGTGTATATGTGTAATGATATAATTTGTATGTGGCATATATGCATATGTTTTCTATGTGTGTATATGTAATCTATTAAAAATAAATTATATATACTCATATACATATATAAATATACACATATAAATGTATATAATTTATTTTTTGAGTAGGTAGTATATTATTTAGATTCAAAAGACCCAAGTTAGGAAGTTTTTCTCCCAACCTTGCATCTCCCCTGTTTTTCTCTGGAAGCTACTGTTGCTGCCAGTCTCTTGTATATCTTCCCAGGGGCTACATATAAATATATAAGTAAACACTGTACCATTAGTTCTTACATTTGTGGTAATATATTCTGCTTGCCATTTTTAATTTGCTTTGTTTGCTAAGAAGTATTCCTGGGGGCTTGTTCCATATCAATGCATGAAGAGCTTCCTCTTCCCTTTTGTGGCTAAATAATAGGCCATTCCAGGGAGACGCCATAATTTATTTAAATCGGTCTCCTTTTGTTGGGTATTTAAATTGTTCTCCAACTTTTGCTACTACAAACATTGCTACAAAGGTTGGCTTCCTACAGTCATCATTTTGCACACATATGAGTTTTATCTGCAGGATAAAATTCTGGAATTGGAATTTGAGGTCAGAGGCTAAGTACATTTATAATTTTGATGGATAGTGCCAGATTGTCTTCAGAGCGGATGTATCCATTTATTCTCTCATTAGTAATTTATGAGAGCGCCTCTGTTCTCATATCCTCACCAGTGCATTACTCGAAAACGTTTTGATGTTCACCAATCCTAATACATTTAGTTTGACTGTTATGTGAGTCAAGTTTAGTATCTTTTAATGTGTTCGTGAACTATTTTGATTTTTTTTTATATTAGCTGACCAGTCCACTTGGCTTTGTTGGATCTTATTGATTTATAGGCATTCCTTATGTATTAATGAAATGAGCCTTTTGTCTGTGATTTATGTTCCAAATAGTTCTCTACTTTGTCATTTATCTTTGTTTATGGTTCCCCCCCCAAACAGAATATTTTTATTTTCATGTAATCATATTTGTCAGTTTTATTCTTTTACAGCCTGTGAGGTTTGAGTCATAATGCATTGGGTCTGCCCTTATGCCTAGATTATAAAATCTTCCTCCATGTGTGTGTGTTTGTGTGTGGGTGTGAAGTTGTTTCAGAGAGGATCTGTAGAGTGGAAGAGCTTGGAAAACAGATTCTGGAGTCAGACCGACCTCACTTTTAGCTCTGGCTTCATCTCTATTGAGTTGTGTAATCTTGGATGAAATGTTTAAATAGATTATTAGTATCTCTATCGTAGAGTTACTAGGAAGATCAAATGGGACACCATAGGGAAGTGTTTTGTGTTTAATTACCTATGGCTGCCTTTATTGTTTTATTATTCCTTTACATATGCAATAATAGTTGCATGAGGACAGAAGCCCATTCTTCTCTTTCATTTGCATTCCTCTTGCCATCATGCTTGGCCCCTGTGATGGCACCCACCTTAGCACAGGCTCTTCTGAAAGCACACGAGTGGTCACTTTGATTGCTTCACTGATAATGTGGATTTGAGAGGGAGAAGCCTGGAGTTTTGGCTGGAGCCATCTGGAGGGCCACATGCTTCTCCAGTGTGCTTATCTACCACGCATCCGTTCCTCCAGCTCCTCAAGGACCCTGGTACTTTGCAGGACCTTGAAGTTTTATTTCTTTCCCTGGGTCATCAATGAGAGCTTGTATTCTTCCTTTTGACTGCTGTGCAGCCCCCTGCCCTGTAGGATCCCCTTGCCTCTGTGCCTTCACTCTATGGACATTCTTCCTCTGTCACCTCATCTCTTATTGCCTAATCTCTATGGGCTGACGCCTTTCCTGGTTCTCATTCTCACCCGAGGGGACTTGAAACAGAGTGGTGTAGTCCACGCAGCAAGTGTTGTAAATACTGTGGCCAGATGAATGGGAGAAGTGAGAGGCATGGGGTGTAGATATTGATGGTAAGAGCTGTAAGTCACTTGACTAGATCTCCATTCCCATCGACCACATACAAGGCGGGGGGGGGGGGGTAAATACAATTTTCAGTAGATAATCACCTTGAAAATTTCCATGATGTCAGCTTCTGTTAACATTGACTCAATTTTACTTGTCATATATGTTAACTTCTTAAGAATGTTTAATAATATGCAGGCTGTTCAAAGGTACCAGTAGTTTGGTGTCAGATTTGGGAGTTTGGCCTGAATTTCCTGACTTTCATCTCTCCCTCCCTTTAATCCTCCTTTGCCTCTTTAAGTATTTCCTTTGTATCTTCAATGTTAGCAGTGGCCCCTTGACATTCCAGTGGTAGTAGATGCATCGAAGCTGTCAGATCGTCTCCTATTCAGTTTTGCCACTAGCCTTGCCATCAATAAAATAATGCTTGGAGCATAAGTGTCTGGCTTCACGGTGGAGTGGATCAAATGTCAATTACAGCTGGTCTGAAGTGTGCGCAGTCAGTGAGTTTAAGGGCAAGGGCAAAGGACAGATTATGAGAGAAAAAGAACAGGGGAAATAATAGATCTAACTATTTTGTTCAATTTGACAGGAGCCCTTCTGAGGGACATGTGGTATAGGGGACACAAAGATGAGTCAGTCACAGTCCCTACACTCAGAAGCAGTGCCCGCTGTGTGCTGAGTACCTGGCTTCTATTTTTACATTTGATATTTGCAGCAATCCCATCGGAGGGGCATCTTTATTCCAGTTTTATGTGTAAGGGAGTTGAGTTGAAGAGAAGTTGAGCAATATGACGTCGGTCCTATAGTGATCGAGGAGCTGGGGTCAAGGTGGTGAACCTGGTTTCAAAGCCCAGGATCCTTGGCCAAATTGCATCACCTTCCAGGAACTAACTCCAGCCTAGGGGAGAGGGTGACTGTTTGCCGTGGGAAAGTAACTCTCATGACATCAAAATAAGAGGAACATATGGATTCCCCTTGTGTTTTCTGTCTGGTCGGGGTTTTGGCTCTGAGTTCTATCCTGCAGTGAATGTTCGGGAGAGAAAGGTCGATCTCCAGCCAGCCTGCTCCCCCAGCCCCCACCTTGATAAAAGAAGTCTCCTTACCACCTGACTCGCCGGCAGGTAACAAAACAGGTTTCTAAAATATGTAATAAAGAAGCCCTGCTTGTTCCTTTCTGGCAGCAATCCCAGGGGAAGCAAAACTACCTGGTCTGCCTGGAACCCTAGGCCTAAGAGGTTAATTTAAAAAATGCTTGAGGTTCCTGCATTCCTGTGATAGGTTGCCAGAATATTCTGTAGCTTTAAAACTCTCAGCCCTCTTTCCCCCCTCACCCATACCCATGCCATGTGTCTGGGGCCAGAGCCTCTCACCATTTACGCTGGGGTGCCCCCAAATGCTGACACTCACAGCAGGCGTACAGCTTTCTTGGAAGAATTTTATCCTGTCTGTGAAAGATTTCATTTATCTCCTCTCTCGCTTCCAAAAGGAGCTTCTTTATCCCAACTTGAAATCTTGCTGTATTCCTAAGTGTTTTGGAAACAAAATGTGCAGAGGGAGAATTCCTGCTTTGTGAATATTGGATCACTTTGTTCCCTGGCACAACAAGCTCTCCTTTGTATTACACATCTGAGAACAGAAGTTCTAAATAACATTTTTATTCTCCCTGTTGATGTGAGTTCTTTATTTGGGGACAATACGGTCAGGTTCTGATGTGCTTTTCCCTTCCTCAGTGTCAAGGATGCTGCTGACCCAAAGCCTGGAATTGCACTGTGAAGGGGGAGGAGTGGGTACCTACCCCCTGGAACTTTCTTGTTGGGCGTCTGCTGCCTCCGGGAGTGTCCCATGTCATGGTGGGATGGCCTAGTGGTCAGCAAAGGCACCTAATGGGCTGGCCTGATGGTGAGCTGAGTGCCTGAGCTAGCCAAGCTACAAAGAGACCAGATGGGCAGACAGACCAAAATAGCCACTTATCCACCTCCTTCCTGAAAATGCAGAAGGGCTGCCCTGGAGGTCTAAGAAGGCCAAATTTGATCAAAAAACTCCGCACTTACTCTGAGCAGGACTCTGAGCTGTGGCCCTGGTGTGAGTTCCCTACCTCCAGTGTTTCATTTTCACCACCCTCCCCATTTGCACATCCTAATTGGTAAAACACCTTCACCGCCAGGCTCCTCGGATCCTCCTCCTGTATGTTGTGCTAGTACAGAGTATGTGTCCTTTTTCAAAATGAGTATTTATGCTCTCATCCTCAGGCAAACCCCATATTATAAAAATTCCGTTTTGTATGGCAAACTGTGACATTATCATTTATTTTTCAGAAAATGTATCACCACATTCCTCAAATGGCAGAGACAGCATAAAAAAACGTGATTTCCGCCCCATGTATGTTTATGTGTCTGCATAAGCTTCGAAGCTCTCCCTTTGTCTCATTCATTGGACAGGTGCACGGTGAGTTGTCCTGCGTGAGGCCAGGCTACCCTGCGTGGCTCATACCAGGAGCATGTGGGCTCTGGTGCTTGACAAGCCCTTCGGGTCAGACATCCGTTTCTTGCTCCTCGTTTCTTCAGTGAAAATGTGTTTCGTGCTTCCTGTGGGCCAAGCTTGTGCTGGTTTGCTCTGTGTCTGCCTTGTCCTTGATGGGAGCGGCAGGAATGGGGGTGCTATGGTCTCCCTTGGAGGGAGGGGCACTGTTGGGTGCTGGGTGCAGCCAGGAGAGCTCCTTGGAAGCCTAGGCGCCACCGGAGGCCCGCGAGCCTCTGGCGCTGGGGTGCATTGGATCATTTCCTAAGTGGATGAGCATTCTGCTTCTCCTACTTAACCTTTTCTTGCGCACTAAATTGGGAAACGGACTCTCCAAACAGACGAGCTCAAGTGATAATAAAAAATACCCTCCAGTCGACAGCCTGACAGTACCTGCATTAGGAAGTTAATGTTTGGATAAGAAGCCCCTCAAGGGGGCTGGAGCCCTTCTCTGGACCTTAATTGATTTTTGTGTTCATTCTGCTCTCTCAGTTCTTTGTAGAAAAGTGATTTGTCGGGCAAAGTGACTTTACATGTTGTAGGCGCCGTATTATGTAATACTGTTCTTATCAAAAGATCATTTCTGCTTGTTTTGCCTTTTTCTCCCCCCTGATCCAGCTCATGTTTATTTTTCTTTTTCATTTTATTTCTTCTTGTTTATACAGTTATTATTCCTCATATTCTTCCTACTTAGTCAATCCCCATCTTCGTCTGCCAGGAGAATGGGAGGACATGGGAACACTTGGTCCAGGCTATCCCCCCCTCCCCTCCCTTTAAAATCAATTAAAAATAGCCACCTTTTCTCTAGCGAATTTGTTACATAATGTGGATGGAGCCTCATTAGTTCTAAATCTGACTCCTAAGGAGCTGGGTCATGTTCATTCTTAGGGATTGAGCGACTGTCTTGATCTGGATGTCCCTTTGGGGTCTATGCCATCATCTACCCCTGCTGGCCAAGTGAGCCCGGCTCAGGCATGGGGCCGCTCCACACAGAAAGTTCTACAGAATAGTAGCTACTAAAATCTCTTCTTGGTAAAATGAGTTTGTGAAGCTGTCATCATGTGCCTCTTAATTTACATCAGAAACCCAGGACTTGGAAATCGACAGGGTATTGGCCTGCTTTCAGTGACGTTGCTAGGGAACTCAGCTGTGTCCTCAGATGATACATGGCTGTGTGTGTGCATGTGCGTGCATGCGTGTGTATGTGCGGAATGAGGAAAGTGAGCTAGTCCATTGTTATGTACTAGCAAAGACTGGTTAGGCTTACAGCATAATAACCCAAATGATAGAACGTGTTTACGGCAGCATTAATGTGACTACGAAAAAGCAGATGAGAAATAGCCAGATGTGATCAAAGCATATCTAATAGATCAGGTTTTTGGAACATCTGAGTCTAAGAGTTTGATCTTCATCACGGTGTGTTGAGAGGTAATGCTTTAAAGCAAGAAAGGAGAAGAGACCAACTATGGAGAACAGTACCCAAAACAACTGGAAAGCAGATGTGTGCACTTGAAGGTATCAGTTTTAGGTGCATGCATAGCCCCTTCCCTCTGTGGGGCTGGAGGGAGCGCTCTATGAGAGGTTATATCATGAAAACAGAGCCATTCCATGCATTGTGTCCAATATAGATGCCGCACGCAGTGGCTCTGTGGGTTGTGACTTGTTTTCTCATGGGAAGCACATCCTGGCTCATCTTGGTATCTGCAACCCAGAAGGGAAGACTTGCTGAGTGTGGATGTGTGATAGCCTAGTGGGTAGGGAAAGTACCCCCCCTGGGTGGCTGGGAGATGTTGTGTACCCATGGAAACCGAAGGCTGGGCTGATGTGAAAGCAAACTGTTGCCCCTTGGGCAGTGTATTAACTGCAATTAGGATGTTGCTCCTGATAAAACACCGCCCCTTTGTTCTGCCTCCTGCATGTTCACCCATGTGATATCTGTAAGACATCTCACTGTCTCCAGCCAACAAATGGTACGGTGCTCCCCAGCTGCCCTCAGGTAGCTGCGTGCAGATAGACCTGTGCAGAGGCCCCGTGCGCACATAGCATGTTTGTCCTCTGCGCCCTCTTCCTCTCTCGCAGGGCATGCTAGGAACCCTGACACGCCTCCTGCTCTTTCCATGAAGGGGGCTGGGGCTCTGGCTCTAGGTCCCACAGACATCAATAGGCCTGTTCATGGGGGAGGTGACAACACAGCTTGTCACAGCAGTACAGGCTGCTGGGTTCAATGTGAGCTTTCTTCTTAAAGTGAGCAAAGGGCATGGGACTTCTTAGGGCCGGGACACTCACAACCCACAGCACAGATCGAAGATCCTTGATCCAGGCCGCAGGAGAGCACTGAACATTGCTTTTGTGGGTTAAATAAATTTGATGAGCAAACATTTGTGACGAAGGCCTCTTGTGAGGTTTTCCTGATAGTGCATAACTTCATCACTGAAATCTTTGTCAGGCATTGTTTTGCATGATAATCTACAAAGGAAGCTAGTGACAAGCTCTCTGATGTTCTCTCTGTTTTCATTATAGTTGATTCTTCATCACCCTAGTCAATAGGGAAAATTACCATCATCGATGGTACAAACCCACAGAAAGTTCCAAAATACCTTTTGTTTGGTTTTGAGATGTGCACAGCAGGCGTGTGAGCACATTCAGACACTGCCTCCTGGCTCCCTCCCTCCCTGCTTGGCTCCAGCCCTCCTTGAGGACAGCTGGGGACCATGTCCTGGGAGTGTCCACTGGAAGGTGGGGACCAGGCCAGGGGGACATGAAGAAATATGACCAGGACATCCCAGTGATATTTTATCTATACATTTTTAATATCAAAGGAACACCTGTGTGTTTTAAAAATCAAAGAATTCTGAAGACATTTATTAATAAAATATAATGGCCTCCGTATTCTTCTCCCCTCCCTCAGACCCACTTTCCACAGGCAATATCCTTTGCACCCTCCCACCTTTTTTAAAGTTCTTTTGGTGATTGCCTTCCTATCTTTAAATAATATATGTATACTATTCATACTAGTGTCTGCAAACTGGGGGGCTTAACACAGTAGTTCTCTCCCACAGCCCTGGAGCCTAGAAGTCCCAAATCCAGGTGTGGGCAGGGCCACGCTGCCTGTGAAGGCTCTGGGGAAGGACCCTGCCTGGTCTCTTCCACTTCCGGTGGTGGCCATCCATCCTTGGTCCTTAGCTCACAACTGTGGCTCTCTAGTTTCTGTCTCTGTCGCCACAAACCATTCTCTCTCTGTGTCTGTTGTCACATGGTGTTTCCTCCTCTTATGAGGACACCATTCATTGGATGAGAGGCCACCCCAATGACCCTATTTATCCATAAAAGTCACATTCACAGGTGCCAGGATTGGGATGTGGATATATCTTTGGGGGGATGCAACTCAGCCCGTCACCCCACTTTTCCCAGTTCATAAGCATTTGGCTTTGCTGAGTTCCTTTTAGGATAGATGAGGTTTCTCTCCATTATTCAGCCCCATCTGTCCCCTGAGCTGCTGCTCTCCATGGTATGTGTCACCTTTCCTAGCCTCTCCCCTTAAAGGGCATTGCTTACATTTCAAGCAGATTTTTGCAGCTTCATTTCTTATTCTATTAATCATAGAGAGCATCACTTAATTACTTATTGAAAAAAATGAAAACATGAGCTCTTCTGACTCCCTCCCCCTCCCACCTCCTAGCGTCTGTCAACTAGTGGCAAGGTTGATAACACCTGGGTTCCTTGGGGTTGGCTGCATGGTTAACTTCTCTGCCATCTGTCCTCAGATGCAGAACCGATATTTGTCTACAGCTTCCATAGTGGGCATCTACAGGTGGCAAACCCGTCAACAGTGTTTTCATTCTTTATTATTATGATGATGTCTGCTGGATTATATTGCCTTTATATGCCCTGTGGGTTTTAATTAAAATGCTTTGTACCGTATGAAGAAGGACAATGCAATGTATGGTTGTAGAGTACGTTTTGTGTTTAACTTTGGATGGCAGCACACTTTTCTAGCTCAGTTTGGAAATCCCTTTTATTAGTACAGCCTTTGAAATCCTTCTGCATTACATATTGAAATGGAGCTTTGTGTCTTACTAGGATTAAATATTCGATCGCATGAAAAAATACCCACGTGGGTCTCTGTTCTTTATGAGTAGTTAACAGCAGGTGACCCATTCTAAGGCAGTGCTCGTTGAATTTTTGTTTTTTCTTTTAATTTAAGGGCCGACATAGAGATGCTAACTTCTTGCTTTGCCACATTGAGATATTTGAAAGTACCTACTTTTTACTCGCACTGGTGAAATATAGAACATTGAGGAGGAGAGAGGTGAAGAGGGAGAGATGGGAGATATCTGTAATACTATCAACAATAAAAAGTATACTTTGAAAAAGAACATTGAACACTAACAGCTGGGAAGGACATAGCCTCAGAATAAATTACGCTATATATTTTAAAATTGGATGAATTTCGTCTTAAAAGAACGTCACTATCTTCTCTAACTTTTCCCATTGTGGGTAGACTGGTGAGAACAGTCTGGAGGAAGGTTGTCCTGGGCCAGCCCCGTCCAGTGGACATGTGTTTGATTTTAATGGATGTTGAGCACAACAGTTAATTATGCCACTTACATTGTGGCTGGTTAAGTGGATTCTTTAGAGCCTGGGATGGAAGATGCTCAAGACTAGGGGCAGGCCCCGTGTGGAGTGGAAAGGTTTATTACCCTTTTTTGTGGCCCCTAGCTATAATAGACTCCATCCCCCAACTATGTACCCCTACTCCAGGCTAACTAGCCAGTTCACAAATTCGGGGTTTGGGGCAGGAGAGAAATTTAAGATTTATCATCTTTACATATGTAGCCCTTGATTAAGTCATCGCTTAATGCTATGTTAATATCTTTTTAAAAAAATATATTTTATTGATTTTTTTACAGAGAGGAAGGGAGAGAGATAGAGAGTTAGAAACATCGATGAGAGAGAAACATCGATCAGCTGCCTCCTGCACACCCCCCACTGGGGATGTGCCCGCAACCAAGGTTCATGCCCTTGACCATAATCGAACCCAGGACCCTTCAGTCCGCAGGCCAATGCTCTATCCGCTAAACCAAACTGGTTAGGGCATGTGTTAATATCTTAAAGTTAAATAATGTGGTCACAAAACACTACCTGCCCATTATATTCTGCCATATGTATTCTGTAACGTAGGTATGGTAAAAACTGGCAAACTTAGCATTCAATAGATGCAGGATGGCAGCATTTTTTTTTTTTTACAGTATTCTCAAACTAAATTTAAAACAGAATGAGATGAGTGACTGTATTTGTCCCATCAAATGTACTTGATTAATTAACCATCTGGTTAATTTATTCATCTCCTTAAGGAACTTGCAGATTGGGATATTGCCGTTACCAAGTTTTATTATGTTTCTTTGCTACATTCAATGGAATTTAGGCTGCAGCATGTTAATGTTTTAATATGACATTTTGTGAAATTATCCCCAAACAAAAACAGAATTAATTCCTTGCCTTTTTTTTTTTTTTTTTTTTTTGGTAAGAAGTATTGGTGTGTGTCCATAACCAACCACAGACAGTTTTAATGGATGATCATGTAGAGCACACACGCTGTCCTAGGACCATGTGGTTTAAAACATCACTTGGGCTCTTTTCATGCTACCCCCGAGAGGTCGTTAGACTTCCTTTTCCCACTTTTTTACGCAGGGGGAATCCAAGGCTAAGAAGTGAGTAGCCCAAATTTACTCAGCAAGTGAGTTGCAAAGTGAGAAAAGGAAGTCAGTTTCTTAGAGCCACGTCACCTATCCTGGCTAGAAAGTGACATCTCTCTGGATCCACATTCTCAACTTTCAGGATCCACACTAAGCCACGTCAGGTTTTGAAGAACTGGATGGTCCAATGAGTCAAACCTGGCTTTCCTATTAGAAGCACAGAGAGTTGTGTCCCTCGAGGTTTCTGTGCTCCAAGCCGTGGAGGTAGATGGCTGTCATGTTCCTGGGCACAGTCCAGTTTCGGTGGAGGAGGCAGGGGCTCTGCACCCGCAGCATTGCAGAGTTTGCTCTGTTTATTAGAAGTAATGCTCTGGGTGGAGCTGTCCACAGTGTCACCCTGTTTCATTGGTGACACATAACACGAGGCCCAGAAAAGATCTGGCTCTCATTTCTGGAGCTGGAAAGACGCTGGCATTATACTGCTCTAGCCTTGCATCATTTAGCTCTGTTGGACCTCAGCTGTGTTATCAGTAAAACGGGGAAAATGATCTTGACTGCCGAATGCAGGGGATCAGACCAGACCTTCCCAGTGCTTGATTCTTCTAGATGCTCTTCCAAGGAATCAGACTTGCAACCCTAGGCTCCTTAGGTCTGCGCATTTCACAGCGGGGGTCCCTACCTTGGACCAGATCCATGTCCAGGCAGGGCCCGTGTTCTTTAGCTTGGCATCCCGCCCCTTCTCCATTCATCTCTGTCCTGGTTCCCCTTGACCTTCGGAAGACCTCTTGCCTTGTTGTCTTTTTGTTCCCATCCAGTGGTTTTTGCTCTGATGCAGGGAGTGTGCCACTCCTGTGCTGTCAGGATGGTGCCCGTGGCAGTCCTCTCAAAGATCCAATCTTCACTCGAGTTGAAATCTAACATTCAGTGTGAAGTATAAGGACAGCACAACTCAAAGGTTCAGACTGCCACAGACTGCATGTGTTCCAGGACCCATATTTGGAATATATGCATCAATTGATAATATAAGCAATTACGTTGAACTTAAAAAAAAACACAAATCTGGCGTCAATAATCATGGTGCCCATGGGGAGGAGTACTCACAAGGAAGATGGAATTCAGTTGGAGCACATTTTGGTTTTTGTCCGGTCATGTTGTACATGGTAATTGTTATAAAACAGAAAAACACCAGGCATCCCTTTAACTCCCAAACAAACATTCTAAGTAGTCGGGAGTCTGCTGTACATAAAAGGAAGCTTTCTCTCACGCCGGAGCTTGCCAAACAAATTGTGAGTCCGAAAAGTAAAGCCCAGAGAAAGAATAACTTCAGCTTTCCGTGGGTGGAAAATAAACAGTCACTTTATATGCATTTCATGAGCGTCAAAGACACAGGTGGGAAACGAATCCTCTCCGATAAGAAAGAAGTGCTTACTCGTGTGGAAAAAAAGCAAACATCCAGCCGTTTTCGGAGCTGTGCAAGTCCAGACAGTTCTTTCCTTTTTTTTTTTTTTTTTTTTCTGGTTAGCTGCTCATAGCCACAAATATGTATATTATTTCCTTCTTGCCCACAATTATACTAAGAATCATCTTTCCAATATACTGGGGAATCCCAAATAAAAATCTCATTTTCCTAAAAAACAGACAAGTCTTTAACTCCAGCAATTAAATTATTCGTATCTGGAATGTGAAAGAAAGAATCATAGAAGTCTCTAATGACCACCTCAAATAGTTTTCTTCCCCAATTGACACTGTAAATGGATCATGTGCTGAAGGAGGGGTTCACCCTGGCCACTGATGTTTTGAAATAGCCCACAGACAGCTCCTGGGGAGGTCTCTCTGGTTCTGCGCTCCAGTGGCACAATCACAGACTACTTTAACCCTTTTCTGAGTATTGAAATATTTTCTTATATGGAAACCTGCTATTAACTGCCTTGACCATGCCTCTTATCCAAATGTGTCAGAATAGTAAACCCAGTGAACTTCCTAATCGGTCAGTAGAGTGTCAGGTCTTAGCAGCATGGACCCAAACCAGGCGTTCTGGATTCAGACTTTATCTCTGCCCATTCCTCCCTGGTTCTCAATGCTTCCTTTTGCTCATCTGCAAAGTGCATATGACAAAGCACCTTCCTCATAAGTGTTGCCATGAGTTAACACGAACCAAGTTATTTTTTTATTTTTTATTTTATTTTTTTAGTTTTATTTTATTGCTTAAAGTATTACAAAGAGTGTTAAATAAGTCTCCATTTTTCCCCTTGACCTTCCCCCCTCCTCCCCTACCCCCCAGTGCCTTGTGTACATTGATTATGCTTATATGCATGTATACAAGTCCTTCAGTTGATCTCTTAACCCCCCGCAACCCTCCCGAGTCTTCCCGCTGTAGTTTGACAATCTATTCAATGCTGTTCTGCCTCTGTATCTGTTTATGACGAACCAAGTTCTTAGAACAGTACCTGGCATGCACTACAGACTCTGTAAGCGGCAGCTATTATTTTGGAAAAACGAGGAGGAAATTCAGACTGTTCATTGCAGGAATCATTCCATTCACCATTAAAATAGGTTTTTACTTATGGAGGTGGAATCTGTTGTCTGTACATTCACTTTAATAGCAGGTGCTAGGAAGCTAATTATTTGCCTTTTCTGCTTCCTTCTTAATTTCTGCTGCTACTTATTCTGTCCCAGGTATAGATTTGATGGCCTTTTCTCTGAAGAACCTGTGCAGAGCTGACCCTGTCAGTATACTTGGATATGGGAGGAATTGAAAGACTACTTTAAAAAAATGGTTAAAAGTATCTTTTTTTTTATTATTTCAGAGAGAAAGGGCAGGGGAGGGAGAGAGAGATAGAAACATCAATGATGAGAGAGAATCAGTGACTGGCTGCCTCCTGCATGGGGATCAAGCCTGCAGCCAGGGCATATGCCCCTACCAGGAATCAAACAATGACCTCCTGGTTCATAGGTCAATGATTAACCACTGAGCCAACGGCAAATGCTGTTTCTTGTAGGAGCTCCTCCATTAAGACATCAGGACATATGCAGAAAGGGAGCAAATAAAGGGGGTTTAAGATGTTCATGAAGCCAGTGAGCCTGTCCAGGAGCAGTTGTCAGTTCACTTGAAAGTAAATTTTCTGTTGATAAACCATAACACTGATGATCAAGGTTTAATAAGCTCTGTTTCCTCATGAAATTTCACATCTTTGTATCTAATAATCTTAGTGAACAAAGATGTTATTGATTTTTTTTAACTATTGGAAAAATTGGCATTACTCTGATTTCAGAAAAAAAAATGTTGTTAGAGACATAAATTCACCCTTGTAACTTGTTTTTGTTTTTATTTCCAGATGGTAAACACTGACTAAAAAATGATGTTCAAATATAAAATGACATTTAAATATAGAATGTCATCCTTCGTCATTCTTTCTCTTAGGGTTACACAATCATGGTTGACTTTTAAATACTAATGATAAAAATATCCCCTTCTACCAATATTGGAAGTCTATGGCATACAAGCTGAATTGTGCATTAATTATTTTGAAGAGCACTATAAATCTTCCCAAATCAGGTTTTTTGTTTTTTTAAAATTAATTACTCATGGAGTTGTGACTACTATTACTTGTTGTCATTTTTAATATTTTAATATTTTACTTGGATGTGTGAACCACATGTTGCTTCAGAAATTCTTCAAAAGACAGTAAATCTACCAGTAAGTTGAATAAATCAACTAATGTTCAAAATGCCTCAAAAATTAAAATAAAGGGGTTTGAATTTTTAAATTTGGATTTAAATAAATATGAATATGAAAAAGAACACTCTCAGAGTTCATCAGTTGATTAAATCTGGAGAAAATTTCCTTTTTCTATTAGGACCACAGCAATTTTAGATAGTATATGTTTTTGGGTTGTTTTTTTTTTTTTGTATATAGAATAGAAATAGCCCTGACCGGTTTGGCTCAGTGGATAGAGAGTTGCCCTGCGGACTCAAGGGTCCCAGGTTCGATTCCGGTCAAGAGTATGTACCTTGGTTGCGGACACATCCCCGGTGGGGAGTGTGCAGGGGGTGGCTGATCGATGTTTCTCTCTCATCAATGTTTCTAACTCTCTATCCCTCTCTCTTCCTCTCTGTGAAAAATCAATAAAATATATTTAAAAAAATAAAAATAAATAAAATGAAAATATACCACTCACCACCATCATCATCATATTAAATGGACTAGTGCCCATCACAAATTTTGTGAATTACAACCAAGTGACTCAACACTTGAAAGAAGCCAAAAAATTCTGACATTAAATGATCATAGTATTTGTGATATTCAATAAAACCAGAATTTTGTTCTCATTACTTGATTAACTTGATTCAACTTTCATTAAAAGCTTTCACCTCATTACCAGTAAATTAAAAAATGCCCTATCTTCTTCATATTCACAGATGATAGAAGATTTTGATAGAAAACAAGGGCTCTCTTTATGTGCGTTCTTAGCTGCAAGAGTCTCTGCCTCTAATTTCAGATATGCAAATTCCTGGTTTAATATGTAATTCAATGTGCTCTTATTGAAGGCCTGCCTCTTTGTGGAAGGAGTTTCATATACTAGCAGGAGTATGTGTTTTGGAGTCAAACTATTCTTGGCTCAAATCCTAGCTCAGCTACTTGCTTACTGTGTGGCCTTGAGCTTCCTCATCTTTCAAATACCAACCCACGGAGTTGTGCAAGAATTAAGTGAGAGGATGGAGTTGCAAGTGCATGGCCGTCAGTGGGTGCTCAAGTGGCTTCTCTTCTCATCCTATCCCTTATCTTGCCCACTGGGGACTCACTGCTGTGACCCCTGTCTACAGTGTGGGTGGGGAGACAGAGCATAGAAGCTTGAAAACACCCTTGCCATTAGGGAGCCAAATGTATTGTATTGTGACATTCTAGGCCAGTCCCTTCATCGAGGGGGTTTTGGTTAACAATTCTGTTAAATTCAGGTTGACCTTTACTGTGTCATTATCTCTAAGAGCACTTCCAGATCTGACATTCTGGGAGTCTGTGATATTATGAAGCAATAAGTTAAAGAATAAGAAACTAATAATAGGGTGTTATGTGGGCAGTACCGACCACAGTGACACAGCATGAAGAAAGAATGAATAGGACTTAAAAGGACAGAGTACATCTGATTAGCCATGTATCAGAAATTACTCTAAGGTAGCTTTCCTGACTCTGTCCTCTACCAAACACTAGTTCCTTAGGATGCTGATAGGTATTCGTTGCTAAAAGTTTTCTGAAATCACTTGGGAAATGTTTCTTTCCTGCAGGCCTTCTCAGAATCTCTCCTACACTCCTATGCATTACGATTCCAGAGTCGGGGACCTAGTAATTGTATGAAGCATTTCCAGAGTGTATTTCATCATGGAATCAGAATTACGTTGCACCCAAGTAACATCTTGCTGGGCTAGTATTTCCTGGGAGTTATTTTGCAAAAATCCTGCCCTGTAGTTTTAAACCAGGAATGTGGTGCAATATGGGTGCCATTGAGTCAACCCACTGAAGGTGCTGGGCGCTGACTACTTGTAAGGACCCATCAAGCCAGAGATGAATAAGAGCAGTCATTGCAACCAGTCTGCCCATGGGACTCCGAGTCGGATGTTGTCTGTGTGGCTAAGAACAGGGATGCCCAGGGAGATGACATCCGCAGCATCAGCTGGGGCAGTATCCTGTGGTGAAGAGGTGAAAAGAGCTGATTTCTGCCCTGGATGTTCTCTCTCTCTCTCAAAATCTCTCTCTCAAAATCTCTCTCTCTCTCTCTCTCTCTCTCTCTCTCTCTCTCTCTCTCTCTCTCTCTCTCTCTCTTTCTCTCAATCCCCCGCCCATGCTGTTTGCATCTTGTTCACTTCAGAGAAATTCTGAAGGTTAACAGACACATGCAGGGCCCACCGTCAGGTGGTTGGAGTGGAACCAGCTGGACGTTTCATCCAGGAGGAGATTTTACAAAACTGACTGAGCTTAAGCTCTGAGGACATCATCGTTTCCCCACCCCACTGGCACTCAGCTCTACAGTCAAAGTATAACCTAAGGAGAGGAGCCTAAAACAACAAACCACACACGTAGGCACCCCACTTCTTTATGAGGAGCGTGATAGTGAAATGCTGGTTGAACCTACTGGCGGAATCTATATTTGAATTTCTTATTGATGAAATATGAGCAGATTTTGCTTAGGGCAGATATTATGGGACAAACCTTTCTCCTCATCAGTCAGATCTGTGCACTGTTGCACCGCTGGCTTTTTCCGCCTGTTAGGCCTTAGGAAACGTTTTGGCAGGTTGTGCCGTTATTTTGCTCATGTTGTGAGTAGCATTTCTCTGACCTTTTGTTATTTACTGAAACAGTCCTGCCTGTTTTCTTTTAAGAGAAGCGTGAAATGAAGGGGAGTCAGGGAACACGGCTGACTTTGGTATCAGAAGACTCACTTCAGGCTGCTTGGCTCCGAGTATACTTTCAGAGCCAGGGGGTCACTGGCGTCCTTGTTCTTATTCCCAGGATTTTAAGAGGTCTTTTGGGGGAGTTTTTTTCCCCCTCCCTAAAGCAGATACATGTAAGGTTAGCCATTTATTTAAAACATTTCACCACATCTAAAAGCACAGCCCGCTAAGAATTTCCTTCTGATGTCTGGTGGCTTGTTCGAAGCCTCGCTTGTTCTGAACGGTGATGTGACTTGTTTCGGGGAAGACAGACCCCATTTCAGGGCTGACCTTTACTGTAGGATTATTTCTAAGAACATTTCCAGACCTGACCTTCTGGGAGACTATGGTATCAGGGTTCAAGAATAGGTCAGTAGACTGTCAGGTCTCAGCAGCCTGGAGGTGAGGTCTAGGCTGGTGACTTGGTGGAAAGGGCAGCCCTCATTCTGACCTCTCACAGCCCTTGTGAAACTGCATGGTGAAAGCGATGACATCATTCCACTCCCTGTCAGCGTCACACAGGGGCTCTTTCTTTTCTCTGCTTACCTGTGTCTGCCATAACTGTCTCCCTGGTGCTTTTCTGCCTCTGTCCTCATAGAGGACTCCCATTCATTGCAGGATGACTTACTAGAGTAAAGGAAGTCCTACCAAGATCCCATTACATCTTTGAAGATGAGGAAATGGGTATGTATATTTGGATGTCTACGTTTGTTCTTATCTTCCCAGCTATCTACTTACCTGCTGGTCTTTCTACCTCAGAAAATTCAATAAGAATTAGGCCTTTTCATTGGAATTCTAATAACTCTTTCTAGCATTAAAGACACCACTCAAATTTTTGTCATGTGTGTTCCCTTAGCCAAACATAAGACAATCTTGACACACTTGTCATTTCATAATGATCTGCGTCATTTCATACTGATCTATGTGTTTGAGAATTGCCTAGTCTGATAACAGGCCATTGTTTGGGACATGTTTCACTCATCTCTTCAGTCATTCAGTCAACAAATACTGCACTGTCCTTAGTGTTGGGGACACACTGGTAAGCAGGGACAAGCTGCTTATGGAGCTCATATATGAATGCAGAGACACAGATGATAAATAAGTAAGCCAGGAAGTAAGGGGGTGGGAGACCCGAGGGTGATGTCTGCTAGCTGGGGAGGGGGCATAGGAATTACAACCAGACTGTCGCAGGAGATGTTGCTTTGCTCCCAGATCTATAAGATGAGGAGAAGCCATGAGAGGTGATTTTTGGGGGTGATTTTTGTAAGCAAAATCTGCCACCAGGTACAGAACTATTTCACCACCACCATGAAACTCCCCAGTCCCCTGGCACCTTCGTGGATGAGAAATAGCCACACCTGTCATCCTGCTTCTCATCTAGATCATATTCTGTTGGATTCCATAGAGCAGTTGCTAAGTGTCTTAAATCTGCTGCTTGGTTTGTCTCTCATGGAGTGTGTAATTGACTTACTAGGAAGATCTTTAGTTTGACTTGTTTGAGGAGCACCCCCAAGCCCAGAACAAAGACATGCAGGTGTGAATAAAGAGCTCCTACCTCATCATGGGAACCCAGGAATTGATACCCTGTTGATTTAAGAGGTTAATACCAGTCATGTGACCTCAGTACTTCCTTCTTAGGAAAACCAAACACTTTCTGTTGCCACTACCTTTGGGGATTTAATCTAAAAACATTTTTTTAAAATTGATTTCAGAGAGAAAGAGAGAGGGAGAGAGAGATAGAAACATCAGTGATGAGAGAGAATCATTGCACGCCCCTACTGGAGATCAAGCCCACAACCCGGGCACATGCCTTGACCTGAAGTGAACCTGGGACCCTTCAGTCCATAGGTCGACGCTCTATCCACTGAGCCAAACTGGCTAGGGTTGGAGATGTAATCCATATGGGATTTTTACTACAATACTTCTTGAAGATGGCCAAGGAAGAAACACCTCCGTGATGGGTGGACAGGTTACCCGATGTGTAGGTGCATGCATGCCTTATAGAAAAGAGAACAAATGATAGGAAAATGCTCCTGTGTGTGTGGAGGGAAGAAACCTTTAGGACGTGCAGTGAGCAGGAAGAACTTGAGGTGCAAGTAAAAGGGAAACAGCTATAAACAGATTGAGAGAGACAGCGGGTTTAAGGAAAAACATCTGCCCGCGGCATCTGACATCCAAAAGCTGCATCTGGGGCCCAGGATCGGTCTTGTAATACTTAAAAAAGGAATGCGAAGGGGCCCAAAGCAGGCTCTGAAAGTTTTCTTTCCTCGCGATTTTCTGTTCGTTGTGCCCAGAATGCTGCCAGGGACTGATGAAATAAACGCAGAGGGTCCGGTTCCTTGATGCTGAAGTAGCATTCCGTAGACGCTAACTTTAGGATGGCTGATTTAAAAGGCATTTTGTTGGTATTGTTCCAGACATATGAGTTCAGATGAGCCCGTTAACTTTGTTCCACAAAACCTCTGGAAATCTTGAGGCGGACTCTTCAAAGATTATGTATTTTGAGTAGCAGTTTTTGGTATTGAAGAAGCTGGAAACCAGAAGGAAGGAGCAGATAATGGTCTCATGAAGACTCAGAAGTGATGTAGGGTATCTTTGTCGAGATAGATTCAACTTAAGTGAGTTGAATAAGTCTGTTGATTTGTGCATTATTTTTTCTCATGAGTCAGGTTTGTATCCTGTAGGTACAAGGCTAAAGAAAATGGAGCTCAGGTATTCTCTGTGGATATGCTGTTTCTTGATACCTCCTCACCTAGTCCTTTCAGGGGGATGCTGACTCATGTGTACTTCACAGTCAGTAATTTTTCCCTCGAAGTGAGTAAATGATCCAATCCATGTTCCCTGAAGACTGAGGTGGGGGAAGTGGTCCTAAATGATTGTAGACAACCTTTCTGGAAATTTTTCTCTCTAGCTTTATACTTTTCTATTCTTCTTTTTAACTTCTGTCTTTATTTTTATATGTCTTACCCTAACCCAAGATTCTTATGCTTGATTGCCACGTGTTTTAAGCCATTTGGAAGTTTATCAAATACGAATTAAATTGGTGTCAATCATATCGCTTCATGTACGCGGTACCTGTTTGCTAGGGCTGTTCTGGACAACGAGGAGGAGGGAATGTTGCCATGAGGAGTGACTGATGATAAAGAATTGTGACAAGGCAAAGGGGAGGAAATTCAATAAACAGAAAAGAGGGACTGAGGATGGTTGGGCACTAGGGTGTTTGGGGGCAGGGGGAGCTGTCCCTGATGATCACCTGCTCTTAGCACTCAGAATCTGTGACATCTCCATATCCCGCTGTCCAGAGCTGACACATCATGGGCGCTGAACATTTGTGGAAATAAATTGGGCCACAAGACAGCGTGTACTCTGATTTCTAGATTTCTTCACAGTGCGTGTCTGCTAGCCCTGTGTTAAAAATGAGGACAGGTTACATTAAAGTCTGATGATTTGCCTCAAGTCCTATATGTTGAATGTGGTAGATCTGAACTCCTGCCTTTGATTACCCAATAGTCCCTTCAATCGTTTCTTGTTTTCTTGTTTTCTTTCTTTCTTTCTTTCTTTCTTTCTTTCTTTCTTTCTTTCTTTCTTTCTTTCTTTCTTTCTTTCTTTCTTATTTATTTTTTAATTTATCTTTATTGTTCAGATTATTACAGTTGTTCCTCTTTTTCCCCCCTATAGCTCCCCTCCTCCCATTTCCCACCCCAACTTCTGTCCTTGCCCCCCCACTGTCCTCATCCATAGGTGTGCAATTATTGTCCAGTCTCTTCACGCACCCCCAACACCCTTAACCCCCCAAAATTGTCCGTCCACTCCATTCTATGCCTCTGATTCTATTCTATTCACCAGTTTATTCTGTTCATCAGATTTTTTATTCACTTGATTCTTAGATTCACTCATTGATATATATTTGTTGTTCATAATTTTTACTTTCCTTTTTCTTCTTCC